>BQNB010069267.1:1649-33551 GCA_026074375.1 Tanacetum coccineum | reverse complement strand
TCGGAGCAACTAAAAGAACTATGTGACAAAGGCTTTATAAGACCTAGTTCCTCACCCAGGGGAGCTCCGGTCTTGTTTGTCAAGAAAAAGGACGGATCATTTCGAATGTGCATTGATTACCGGGAATTGAATAAACTGACGGTGAAGAACCGTTATCCGCTCCCAAGAATTGATGATTTATTTGATCAGCTTCAAGGGTCGAGTGTCTACTTGAAAATCGACCTAAGGTCAGGTTATCACCAACTGAGGGTTCGAGAAGAAGACATTCCAAAAACTGCCTTTAGAACTCGTTACGGCCATTACGAATTTCAAGTTATGCCATTTGGTTTGACAAACGCACCTGCCATATTCATGGACATTATGAATCGGGTGTGCAAACCATATCTGGATAAATTTGTGATTGTCATTATTGACGATATTCTGATATATTCAAAGAACAAGCAAGAACAAGAAGCAGCTTTTCAACTGTTGAAGCAGAAGTTATGCAGTGCACCAATCCTTACATTACCTGAAGGAAGCAAAGATTTCATCGCATACTGCGACACTTCAAAGAAGGGTTTGGGCGCTGTGTTGATACAAAGAGAAAAGGTGATTTCTTATGCATCACGCCAGTTAGAAATTCATGAGAAGAACTATACGACTCATGATTTAGAACTTGGTGCAGTGGTGTTCGCTCTCAAGATCTGGAGACGTTATGTATATGGAACTAAGTGTACGGTGTTCACCGATCACAAGAGTTTGCAACACATTTTAGATCAAAAAGAGTTGAACATGAGGCAACGCCGATGGTTAGAGTTGCTAAGTGATTACGATTGCGATATTCGTTATCACCCGGGGAAAGCAAATGTCGTTGCTGATGCTTTGAGCAGGAAAGAACGAGAACCACCGTTAAGAGTTCGAGCCTTAGTCATGACTATTAGCTTGGATCTTCCCAAACAGATCTTGAATGCTCAGACTGAAGCGCGAAAACCAGAGAACATTAAGAGTGAAGACGTTGGGGGAATGTTGATTGAAAACGCTAAATTCCCAGAAGCAATTAGAGAACAAAAGTTGGAACCACGTGCGAATGGAACCCTATGCCTCAATGGCAGGAGCTGGTTACCTTGTTATGGCGATTTGCGGACTGTGATCATGCACGAGTCCCACAAATCAAAATACTCTATTCATCCGGGTTCCGACAAAATGTACCAAGACATGAAGAAGCTATATTGGTGGCCCAACATGAAAGCCGACATAGCCACTTATGTTAGCAAGTGTTTGACCTGTGCTAAGGTCAAGGCCGAACATCAAAGGCCATCAGGATTGTTGGTACAACCCAAAATACCCGAATGGAAGTGGGACAACATCACCATGGATTTTGTTACAAAGCTTCCTAAGACGTCTCAAGGCTATGACACAATTTGGGTGATCGTTGACCGACTCACTAAGTCTAAGTCTGCGATCTTCACAACCGATGAGAAGAGACTGATCCTTTGAGGATAACTTGCAAGAATGTAACTAAGGTGGTGGTCACGGAGACAAGAAACTTGATTCAAACATTTGATCGCGACCCAAGATTCGCAGCAAATTACTGGAGGTCACTTCAAACGCTTTGGTACTAATTTAGATATGAGTAATTGCGTACCATCCCCAAACAACGGGCAAACGATGAGGACCATTCAAACTCTCAGGATAAGCTGCGTGGCTTGTGCATTGACTTTGGAAAAGGGTTGGGTTAACCATATTGCCATTAGTCAGTTTCATACAACAATAGCTATCACGCGTAGCATCAAGCCGCACCATTCGAGTGAGCACTTTAGGGTAGAAAGTGTCGTTACCTGTTATTGGACTGAAGTTGGTGAAGCACATATACTCGGTCCAGAACTAAATTCAAGAGACCACTAAGAAAAATCATCCAAATCAAGCAAAGGATGCAAGCCGCTCGTGATCGACAAGAAAGTTACGCTAACTTTAAGCGTAAACATCATGGAATACCAATTCGGGCAGGGATAAAATTATAAGCTTTAAAGTTTCACCTTTGGAAAGGTCGAAACTTTTGGCGAAACGGGGGGAAGTTTTAAACCCTAGGTATGTTTTTTGACCTTTCAAGGTGTTAGAAAAGTTGGAAAGGTTGCTTACACTCGAGGCTTCTGAAGACTGAAGTAGCAGTTCATAATACATCCCATGAGTCCAACCGGAAAAAGTTCATGCCGACGAGCCATTAGCCGTTCCGTTAGAGGACCTTAATTTGGATACAAAACCATTTTTTGAGGAACCGGTAGAAATAGTGGGTCGTGAAGTTAAATGGTTGAAGCGAAGCCGGATCCCATTAGTCAAGGTTTGATGGAACTCCAAAAGAGGTCCTGAGTTCATGTGGGAATGTGAAGACCAATTCAAGAAGAAATATCCACACCTCTTCGCCAAGACCACACCGTCGTCAAGTGCTACATCGTGAGCCTTGAGGACAAGGCTCGTTTAACGGGGGAAGTCTCTAACACCCTGTGTTTTCAAGTCATTGACGACGTCGATAAATCTACAATGTACCTTTTGTATTATACGCGTTTGCTTGTGATTTCATGAATTAAGTAAAAATCGCGTAAGCTAAAAATTAGCGTTTAATGTAAACGGGCATCAAACAATTAAGTGTTTACATCAATCAAGTATTGGCAAGCGTAACAGTATTTTGAGAATAATTATGGTCTTTGTTCATTTTATTTTTATCGGATACGTAAAGTGTATACGTTTCGCGATAAAGTACGTTTAAGCATACCCGGAACCTCAAAAATATTTCTACGCTTCAACAAATGTCTAGTATTATTTTTCAATGATCAAAAAGTTTATAAAACTTTACTACATTTATAAAAGTGGCGCCCCATATATGCTAGAAATAGTCAAGACTTATTGTTACAAGTATACTTCTATTAACAAGACTTCACTTTACATGATATACTTCCATTATATAAAAGTTTACTTCCATTTTATGCAAGTAAATAAACTAGCTAGATATTTCAAGCCAACACATTTCCTTAATTCAATGGGATGTTCTCTACTTTTTTATGACAAAGAGACATAAGAATTAATGACCAAGACATGTACATAAGAAGTTAGTAAAGACCTAACCTAGTATATAGTGAAATTGACCAACTTTTCCCCAAAACCCTCATCTTGCCCCCCCCCCCTCCTAAGACCATTGACCACATGGTCTTTGATAGTTACTTGCACCTTTACTAGTTCCTTATATATATATAACACTTACCTTTTTCATAAGTTAGTCACAACAAGTATTTTCCTTAACAAAAATCATCTTCTTTCCCTCCTCTCTAAGCCAAAACCCACGGCTCAACCCTCCCCCCCCCCCCATAAACTATACATATAGAAACAAAATTTTATATAACCTATTTACAATACACTCTCTAACATATCTAAGATAACCTCAAGTATTTTGAAGCATTGATTAATTATTTACAAGTGTTGAAGCAAGAAATCAAGAATTGGGTTTTGATTTGGAAACTAGGGTTTCTTGGTTATAATCTTGAGTTTAAAGTCTAAACAAGGGTTTAGCACTTATTTGTCATCATCCTACATCATCTCATTAAGGTTATCTTAAGCCCTAACTTATTTCATTTATATTATTATATAAATATGTGGATGTTTAATATGTTGAAATCACCATTAGGATATGTTATTAACTTGTAAACATGGATTTTGCCTTGCAAATAAAGTTTTAATGAACTTATACACATGTTTATATTGATAGTATATGAAAGTTATAAATGGATACCTAAGTATTTACAATCTAATTAAGCTAAAAAGTGTTGATGTTAATTAGGTTTTATAAAAAGTTTCTTATTATGATTCAAGTAAAAGAAATACAATGACATGTTAAGGTTAGATATGGACCAATAGTAATGTTATATGAACATTAAAAATAAGATATAACAAGATGAAAGACTGTTATACTTATGTTATTATGTAAAAAAGTATAAAGTGGGTAAAACATAAAAACTAGGTCAAAATTGGACTTATGACTGGATGTTATATAAACATTCTGTCCAAAAGTGTTATAAAAATAATACTATTTTATTTTTTTCTAAGAAAATAAATTTCAACGACGATTCCGAAAAGGGTAAGAAACTTGACAAACGGATAATAACGAAAAAGTACGTTAAATAACAAGTATACGATAAATAAAACGGATTTATAAAAGAATTTTTATAAAACCTTTTTATAAAAATATTCAAACAGAAAGTTTGATATTTTTAATAAATAATACATATTTTTAGAATTCCAAAATGATAAGAATCGTAATTTTTTTAATAATAACGGCGAGTTAGAAATTCGCGAGTTTAATGACAAGTAATACTTTTATAAAACTATTTTTTATAAAGTTACTAATCATGTACAAATGATACATTTATGTAAACCTTATAAATTAATAGATTTTCAATACGAAAAACGTCTCGAAAGAAATCGTTAAAAACGGAGCTATAACGAATAAAATATACATTTACGGCTTTAACCGAACAACAAAACGATTTAAATAAAAGTCACGTCTGATGAGTAACAGTAAAAGTTACTGTATCACACAGAGGTGTTCAAATATTGAAAATGTCAAATTTATGATAACTCGACCAATCCGAAAAGATGGGCATAACAACGTTAAAAATCTGGCTTAAAACGCAAAAGTTATCTAAGTTTTACTAAAACGATAATTATAAACGTTTTTAACTTATTAAACGATTTTTAACAAAACCATTAGTCGGTGATTGACCAATATAGAATTATAAGTGGTTATCAAAGTACTAAAATTACTAGGGAGTTTCATAATGGGGCCTCTTCGGGGTGGCGTATCGACGATTGCTGGATTTAACGACTTAAAGACGGTCCTAGCTCCTCATAAAACGTATTCACTACATGACCTCTTGATATGATACCCGAACGATATAATGATTTGTGACTAAACATAGACTGTAATGATGTTAGTAATCGAAGTACATGGTACTTATAATACGACCTATGATAGTTTAATTTAGGTTTGCATTCGATCTTTATACGTGAAACCTTTTATCTGCGATATTTGATTATCAGAACTCAAGGTGAGTTCATGCCCCACATATATTTAAACGATTCCCAATGATTTATAATTATGGGTGGAAAAACAAGCTTTGTTTATAAATTGGACGCAAGTGTATAATTTATAATTGATTACATTTTGCCATAAGGTTGCGGAATAACCCAGTTAATCTCATGTCATGAACTGTCAATTTGCATAGATGTAATTGAGAATTACATTATGTGAGCGCGAATATTATTTAATAGACCTATTTGGGAAAACTACCACCGCCCGTTCTGGTGAACAGCTATCACAAAGGAACGAACTTTTATAGCATGTCCGAATTTGGATGTTTAGGGTTAGACATCCGAAGGGCTAAATTGCAATACATAATTTAATTCAAGAAATATTGTCGATTTCAGTGTCATAGCTTAGTGTAAAGACCATGCGTTGCATTATCACGGGAAAAGTCTTGCGGTCCTGCATATTATGATTTATCAAACCTATGAATTCACCGACATTTTTGTTGACGTTTTAAGCAATGTTTTCAGGAGGTCAATAGACATAAGGTGCCAGGAAGCATTGGATTTTATTTTGGGATTGCAACGCTTAAGAGATTTATGGCATCACATTTTGAAAATTATCAACATCTTTTTGTAATAATTTAACAATGAGCAGAAAGCAAATCGCATTGTGTATAAAGTCTTTAATTAAAAATCCAATGTATCATTTTAAACGACTTTTTGTGTCGTTCTTATATATCTTGTGCTATTGATCTATGAAGTAACACGCCCCGGACCCTTATTCCGCTGCGACCCAATTTGGGGGTGTTACATTAGCCTTCTTTGTTCTAACGCCCATTTCTATGCATCTCGATGGTCTTTACTCCATACTGATATGTTTCACATTACGTAATACAGAATCTTGTCTAGGTCAATGCCATTTGCTCTTGCCATCAAACTTCTTGTTAATTGTAAAAAGGTTCAAGTTTTGTCTTTCACAAAATAACACTACTGCTGGATGGGTTAACCTTGTACCAGTCATGAATAAAGCAATATGGGGCGTGGTACATAACTGATCCATCATCATTAACGGCTTTAGGTGGTAGGAAAGACCCTGGCCTTCGAAACATTACCAGTACGTAAGTCCCTTTTCCAGTGGTTGTTAACCATCTGGTCCATTGGTGATGTGGGACAAACCATTGTAGCATAGTAAGTAAATGTTTAGAGTGAGGGGGGGGGGGAACATCCTTAAACTGGCTCTTAACGACATTTGATAGGAGTTTTTTTGCATTGAAGGTTATGCCAATCGTGAAGCTTTCAAAGAGGTAGTAGAAGAAGCACAATGCTTCTTTTGGAAACCTTCATAGTCATAGGGATTGGAAGATGTTTGAGGAATGTTTAGTCTGGTGACACTGAGGCCTTATGCATAACTACCACGGTTCTGAGGAGGATAGTAAGAAACGTTTTGTAGCATAATTTAGCTCTTTTCTTAAAAGTCAAGTCTCTAATCGTTTCAACTATCTCCTCTGGTAGATCAAAAACAGGGATCGGTGGAGTGGGGGTGGAAGAAGATCCTTCTTCCTTATGGGAAGCGACCGAGAACACCATTGAGAATAAGGTGTGAGGGTGTTTCCTGAACTTGGCTGCATAATCTATTAGTTTTCTTCTTATTTGTAGGTCTATGGATGAGAGAGAAAGTCTACAAGGACGTTTTCTGTTCCTTTGATGTGTTTTACTATGAACTTCCACTGTGAGAACCAATTTGACCACCTCAAAAGTTGTGCATGAGGGAGCATCTTTCTTTTGAACTGTAGCATGCGTGGAAAGGAAGATATGTCCATTTCAACTTGGAACTCATGTCCTATTAGATGAAATTGGAACTTCTCAATGCCTCGTTTGACTGCAAGGATTTCTTTAAACGGGGGAGTGAAAATGCTACTACGATGCTTTAAACGTGCCACTCTTGTATCCACAAACGTGACTTTTATTATTATTATCTTGAACAAGTAGGACCGCTCCCCAACACTCATCACTTGTATCTGTCTGTAGGATTCTTTTTTCTGCGAAGGCAGGAATCTTTATTGGAGGCATCTTTTCTGCTAGGCACTTGATAGCTTTCACTGCTTTAGTTTGTCTTGATGTCCACTGTGGGGGATTCTTTTTTAACATGGGGAACAACAAGGCTGTGTGATGTGTCAGTTTTGGTAAAATATCTGCCATATAGTTGACTAACCCTAGGAACTGCTGAATCATCTTTTGTGAAGATAATTCATCCGGGAACTTTAGTAATTCTTAGGCCACATATGGTTGGGGCTGGTATTTCCCGTCAGAGATTTCCATGCCAAGGAACTAGATTGTAGTCACTCCAACTTCCATTTACTTCTCTGATAACATAATCCCATACTTGGTGACTAGAGAATAAAACTATGAAAGTAATTCGTTGTCTGCAATGTGTGGGGCTGACCTCATGTTTGGTGGGCTGCTGTCTGGGCTGTGGGGAGATCCCCGCACGACGCTGGGATTCTGAAGAAAGCGCACCATGAGACTGTTCATCCAGGGAAAACAAGAGGATATCATCAATGTATACTAGTATATTGGCAAGGATTGGCTCAAAAATGGTTATCATTGCTTTTTGGAAAGCTAATGGAGCATTTTTAAACCAAACGGCATTACTTTCCATAGGTAATGATGATCTGGTATACAAAACGCCGTTTTTAGTCTGTCTTCAGGCTTGATACCTAACTGCCAAAACCCATATTTGAGATCAAACTTAGAAAGAACTTTAGCATCTACCAAGTGCTGAAACAAGGATTTCTTTTGCGGGAGTGGGAATTTATCATCAGCTAAAAAATAATTTAGAGGCTGATAATTAATAACCAATCTCAGTTTTCCATGAACTTGCTCGCTTCTCTTATTTACATAAAAAGCTTTACATGCGCATAGTGAGGTAGTGGGTTCAATAATGCCTTGGGAAACCAGTTGTTCACACTCTTCCTTAGCAAGTTGGTAATGATCAGGGTTCATTCTAGGGTGACTTGTTTTTGTAGGGTTAACATCTTCGTTTTGTTTAAAAGGGAGTGAGAAAAAAAATGAAGGATTCAACCATAACGATGAAGGGTGTTTGGTTAGGAATTCAGTATGGGAGGAGGCACAACAGGTTTGGATGAGTCTTTGCTTTATACTGTTGATAATGAATATGGGTGGGGTGATGCTTCGCTGTCCATGGATTAAAAAAGCTTATGTAAAGAAGACCTTCACATGACCAACGTAAGTTTGGTAGTTTATGCAAGATGTCAAAACCAATCAAAAGATATTTTCCATGAGAGCTTGAGCCTAGGAGCCTTCTTTTAATTACGCATTTTTGGAAACAACCGAATGTTAATAGGGATGCTTATTTTATCAATGACAAATTTTTCCCCATAAGCACCATGGAAATCTGGTGTAGAAGGCTTCCAATTAGTGAATTTGGGAGAAAATAGGATTCAAAATGGAGACTGAGGAACCAGTATCAAAGAAAGTAATAACCGGAATAGGCTTGGCGTATGCATCCGTAAGGAGGTGATCTTTTGCTAGTAGCAATGGTGGGTCCTCTTGTATTGGTAACACGTGCGGTATTCGGTTGATCATGTGGACCCCAATATCAGAATCACTTTCAAGTGAATCTGTGTTAGAATCATCATCGGATGAAAATTCTGAGAAGGCGAACGTCGCACAGACTTATCCACTAGCTCATCACTAGAGAATAATAGTAACTCTAGATTAAGGAATCATCAAACTGTTCTACGTGATTTAAAAAGCCTGGATCATGCTGAATATTTCTTATCCGAATAATTCTTGTAAAATGACCACTTTTTTGGCAAATGGAAGTAACCTGTCAGATGTTCTGCCTCGTTGCTTTTTCTTTCTTATGAATTTCCACTTCTTGCTGCTTCGTCTAGAAAACTAGGTTTACCAGAGAGACTTGAAAATCTTTTAGAGTGGAATTTCTTTTTTGTGTGAGTACAATCGCATGATGACATATCTTTACATTTTATCTGCAGGTATTTGTCATCACATGCTGTTCCAAGGCGTTTTCTAGTTCTTTCGAATTCAGCAAGGAACTTTTTCTGGTTGCAAAGTTTTGCCAAAGCATTAAGAATTAACTGGTACAGCTCACCAAGGGTTGTTTGGGCTATTTCTGGAAAAGCGTTAAGAAATACTTGCTTTAGATTGACATCATCTACTCCATTTAAAAAGTAGAATCGCTGGGACATGCGATCATAGTGTTTTTATAAATATTTCTTCTAGAAGGAACAACAGTTCATCTTGAGGAATTCTTTTCTAGCATGGGTTGTGTCTTCCCACGAGCTGCCAATAAATTCTGAGTATATAATACTCATGAATGCTTCAGGAGATATTGACTGTTGTATCTGAAGTTGACGATATTCGCCAAGACTGGAACTATCTCAAAGAAGACGTCCTTGGAGCCTGGTTAAGAATCTCTTTATGACTACGTCAATGGTATAATACTGCAATTCTGCAGTACACCAAGTTAGCATCTCGATGCTTCTTTCATGCCATTTTGATGGTGGTACGTCGTCGAAAGTGAAGTATTGTCTTTATGCGGACTTTGAACTCTGTGGGAGTCTCTGTTTTGGTTTTCCCTGGTGTTCTTCAATCTTCTACATCAACCCTGGACGGTTGATTCTGCATTTTCCGGTTCAAGCCATGAAATCAAATGTTCAAATGAAGTACATTTCAAATTTTTCATAGTCCTTTTGGAATTCCCTTTATGTTGTATTGTGATCGTTTAGGTGGTGGTGGTGATGTTGGCGGGGGTTTATGTAGTGATGGTGGAGTCTTGTGTGGTGGCGATAGCGGTTGGCTTGGTTCTACTTTTGGGTACAAGACATAATAGTCAAATTTTACTAAAGGTTCTAAAAGAAGTCTAACTGTTGGATCACCTTTTTCATACCTTCTTTGGAGTTTTTGTTACGAGGATTTCTGCTTCTTAGGAAGATCTTCATCATCATCAATTTTTGCGGCTTCATCTAGGCAACTTTCACAATATTCATAATCCCCCCAGGATGTGTTTTAACTTTCTTGAGCGGGCTCCTGATCTCTTGTGTGATTCATAATAAATCCATAGGAAAAACATTTTCTGACTTGGGTTATGAGGATGAGAATTTGATCTCGAATAAGCCATTCTCGTGTCTCATAAATTCTGGAGCTGATGTTGACCGAACAAGAGCCTGATGAATCTGTTCATAATTAGGTATCCATTATTCTTGAAGCAATTTAACTAATTCATCCGGATAACAGCCCTTGGGGTATTATAAGTACAGTTGGTGTTGCGTTAAAGACAACACATCCCCCTATAACAAAGCATCTCGCTGCAATATCTTGTCCTGGAAACCAGATGTCTAGCAAATGATTTTGGACTCGGTATGTCATTTTGTAATGAAAGGTAGCCTGGAATGTATTCACTTAAGGTGTGCAGCCAATATGGATTTGGTCTTTGAGAGCTGTGAGTAATGATGGATCATTGAGAGGCATGTTGAAATTTTGGTAAAACGTAACAAAAATTGTTCCTGCGTTTAAGGTAGTTTGTATGGTACCATACTATGCGTGTTGGATTCTACAAACCTTGATTCAAGCAAGCTATACGAGAATATGCAATGGAAAAAAGAAACTTCTTCTGCCATGAAGATTTAATGCTAGCCCACTCTTATAGCACCAAAATGAATACTGTAGTATCCTGTGCAAAACAAAGATGAGGAAGTCAATGTAGTGGACAAAATACCAAGTGTTCAAGCCTGGGATCTGGTCAAATGACGGTAGTCAAATTTAGAGGTTTAGACAAAATTCTTTGATTTGTTTGTTTGTTGCAAAACCTATAATTGTTTGACTCCTTTTGTGAGTGAATTGTTGGCTTGTAAAGATTAGTAAGGTTTACCAAGGCATTTCACTTACGGTAATTCTGGAATCATCTAGAACATATGAAATTTCATATAGTTGATCTATTTTAGATGCAGAGGACTGACGAAAGCTAGAGGAAGATGAAAAACTAAAGAGGTTGTTGCTACTCATGATTTTAAGAATTATAGACTTTATTTTCTAATTATATACTCTCCTAGAGGAAACAACTGCGACCACTATTGTCGACTTACATATCCTGCAACGGCCCTGATAGAAGATAGAAAATAAATGACACCAATTTCTTAAAACTATATACTTAAGGTTTTTAAAGTAAAATCCCGAGGTTCTGATGTGAAAGATCACAACTAGCTGCAATCACATAGCATACTAATCAGAACTTAAATAAAGTAAGTATATGAGGCAAACATGAATGAGCGTATGGCTCTGATGGAGGAAGGAATACAGGAGTCAAAATACATAATAAAAGATCGGGAGAAACCAAAGGGTCGGGGGCTCTGTAGATCTTAGAAGACCTGTAAGAACTATGGAAGACTAGACTATATGTAGAAGAAACTTAATAAGTTAAGAGAATGTTATAAAGAGAAGACTGTAGAGAGAGAAGTATAAGAAACACTCATATATTACTTCCAATTTTTTATGCCTTACAATGGCAAGATACATGGCTATTTATAGCCTTGATTGGTACAACACACAAGCTTATAGTACAAGCATACTTACTTTTTTACATAATTGCCTTATGACATAAGCGCTTACATCATTTAAGGCATGACATCATTGCATATGTTATAATCCCCACTAAATGAAGAACATACAAGAGATACTAAACATAATTAACAAATAAAAACACTTAAAATATTATTATTCTATAACAATAAATTTGCGCCTTTTCCTTCCATGGACTATCCAAGCGAAGCATCATGTTGTTCGGGACATGCTTCGAATGGATCAAAATGTTACATCGTCCTCTGAAGACCAGAAGTGATCTAGCAATCATCATCATCAATCTTCAAGTTTCACATCCTAAGATCAAAGTTGTCATAGAGCCACTGTCTATTTTTCTTCAGATCCATTTGTATGCATCTGGATGGTGTTTACTCCATACCGATATGTTCCACATTACGTAATATGGAATCTTGTCTGGGTCAATGCCGTTTGCTCTTGCCATCAAACTTCTTGTGTCTGCATAAAGGGTTCGGAGTTTTCTTTCACACCTTCTGCTGGATGGGTTAACCTTGTACCAGTCATGAATAAAGCATTATAGGACGTGGTACATAACTGATCCATCATCATTAACAACTTTAGGTGGTAGGAAAGACCCTGGCCTTCGATACATTACCAGTACGTAAGTCCCTTTCTGGTGGTTGTTAACCAACATATTTGTTTCGATTAGATATAAATTATATTATATATTATCTTTTTATTATTTTTTTATATTCTGGTCCATTGGTGATGTGGGACAAACCATTGTAGCATAGTAAGTAAATGTTTAGAGTGGAGGGGAACATCCTTAAACTAGATCTTAACGACATATGATAGGTGTTTTCCTGCATTGAAGGTTATGCCAATCGTGAAGCTTTCAAAGAGGCAGTAGAAGAAGCACAAAGCTTCTTTTGGAAACCTCCATAGGTCATGGATGTGAAGATGTTAAGAAATGGGTAGTTTGGGTGAAAGCTGAGGCCTTTTATGCATAACCCATGGTTTTTGAGGAGGATAGTAAGAAACGTTTTATAGCATAATTTAGCTCTTTTCTCAAAAGTCAAGTCTACAATCGTTTCAACTATCTCCTCTGGTAGATCAAAAATAGGGATCGGTGGAGTGGGGGTGGAAGAGGATCCTTCTTCCATATGGGAAGTGACCGAGAACACCATTGAAAGAAGGTGTGGAGTGTGTTTCTGAACTTGGCTTGCATCTTTTAGGTAGTTTTCTTCAGATTTATAGGCTTTAAACGAGAGAGAAATCTGCAAGACGTTTCTATCCTTGATGTGTTTTACTAGAGAAACTTCCACTCTGATAACCAGATTTGAAGGCACCTCAAAAGATGTGCAAGAGGGAGCATCTTCTTGACGGTAGCATGCATGGAAAGGAAGACATGTCCATTTCAACTTGGAACTCATGTCCTATTAGATGAAATTGGAACTTCTCATGCCTAATTAGACTGCAAGGATTTCTTTAAACGTGGAGTGATAATGCTGCTCAGATGCTTTAAACGTGCCACTCTGTACCACAAAACGTGTCTTTTATTATTATTAATCATGAACAAGTAGGAACACTTCCCTAAACACTCATCACTTGCATCTGTCTGTTAGATTCCATTTTTTTGCAGAGGCAGGAATCTTTAGTGGAGGCATCTTTTCTGCTAGGCACTTGATCACTTTTACTGCTTCAGTTTGTCTTGACGTCCACTGTGGGGGGATTCTTTTTTAACATGGGGAACAACAAGGCAGTGTGATGTGACAGTTTTGGCAAAAATCTACCATATAGTTGACTAACCCAAGGAACTACTGAATCATCTTTTGTGAAGATAATTCATCAAGGAACTTTAGTCATTCTTGGGCCACATATGGTTGGGGCTGGTATTTCCCGTCGGAGATTTCCATGCCAAGGAACTGGATTGTGGTCACTCCAACTTCCATCTTCTTCTCTGATAACATAATCCCATACTTGGTGACTAGAGAATAAAACTTTGAAAGTAATTCTGCATGAGACTGTTCATCCGGGGAAAACAGGAGGATATCATCAATGTATACTAGTGTATTGGAAAGGATTGGCTCAAAAATGGTTATCATTGCTTTTTGGAAAGCTGATGGAGCTTTTTTTTAAACCAAACGGCATTACTTTCCACTGGTAATGATGATCTGGTATACAAAATGCCATTTTTAGTCTGTCTTCAGGCTTGATACCTAACTGCAAAAACCTAGATTTGAGATCACACTTAGAAAGAACTTTAGCATCTGCCAAGTGCTGAAACAAGGATTTCTTTTAAGGGAGTGGGAATTTATCATTTGCTAAAAAATGATTAAGAGGCTCATAATTAATAACCAATCTCAGTTTTCCACGAACTTGCTCGCTTCTCCTTAATGCATAAAAAGCTTTCACATGCCTATGGTGAGGCAGTGGGTTCAATTAATGCCCAGGGAAACTATTTGTACACAAATCTTCCTTACAAGTTGGAAATGAATCAGGGTTCATTCCAAGGGTGACTTGCTTTTTGTAGGGTGAACATCTCATCTTCGTTTTTGTTAAAAGAGAGTGAGACAAAAATAGGATTCAACCATAACGGTAAAGGGTGTTTGGTTAGGAATTCGGTATGGGAGGAGGCACAGCAGGTTAGGATGAGTCTTTGCTTTATACTGCTGATATTGAATATGGGTGGGGTGATGCTTGCGACAAAAAGGCGATGCAAAGCTGCCACGGATAAAAAAAGGCTACTTAAATGAAGAACCTTCACGCTGAACCAACGTAAGTTTGGTAGTTTATGCAGGATGTCAAAACCAATCAAAAGATCTTTTCCATGGGAGCTTGAGCCTATGAGCCTTCTTTTAATTACGCATTTTGGAAACAACCGAATATTAATAGGGACGCTTATTTTGTCAATGACAAAAATTTTCCCCATTAAAGCAGTCCATGACAATTCTGAGTGGTACATGTGATGCTGATCCAATGGTTTGGTCACATCACATAGGATATTAGGATTCAAAATGGAGACTGAGGAACCAGTATCAAAGAATGCAATAACCGGAATAGGCTTGGCGTATGCATCCGTAAGGAGGTGAAATTTTGCTAGTGGCAATGGTGGGTCTTCTTGTATTGGTAAGACGTGCGGTATTGGGTTGATCATGTGGACCCTAAAATCAAAATCCACTTCAAGTTGAGTACTGTGTCAAGAATCATCATCGGATGAAAAATCTGAGTAGGCGATCGTGCATAAGACTGAGTCACTGGGCTCATCATCTAGAGAATAGAGTGACTCTAGATCAGAAATATGAATCGGTTCTACATGATTTAAAGCCTAGATCAGTGCCTGAGATCTTTTCTTATCGAGACAATTTCTTGCAAAAATGAACTCTTTTTTGCAAATGAACACCTGCCTCGCCGGATGTTTCTGCCTGCTCTTTCTTTTCTTTTCTTATGAATTCCCAACTTCCTTGCTGCTTTCGTCTATAAACCCGGGGCTTTAACCAGAGAGACTTGTAAATCTTTTAGAGAAGGGGGGGGGGTGTACAGATCTATAGAAGACCTTTAAGAACTATGGAAGAATAGACTATATGTAGAAGAAAACTTAAGAAGTTAAGAGAAGATTATAAAGAGAAGATTGTAGAGAGAGAAGTATAAGAAACACACATATATTACTTCAAATTTTTGATGCCTTACAATGGCAAGATACATGGCTATTTATAGCCTTGATTGGTACAACACACAAGCTTATAGTACAAGTGTCACACCCCGCCAAGACGAAAATGCAAGGCGTAACGAGAAAGGATATCATCACAACACAATGGCGTCTATATAGAGAATTTTACATGCAATAAATAAGCAAATCATAGACACAAAGTGTCATAACAATACCCATAAACTAACCAAATCCAAAGGCGACTTTTAGTAATGAAACGATTAGTTCCTCGCCAACAGAAGACTGCAAAACATTTATTCATAATCCAAACATTGCAAAATTCAAGACAATAAAGCAATAATCTCCACGACATCCTATGGTCTCTTTATAGCCACTTCTCTCTATCTTATTCCCATGTTGCTCACCTGAAAATGATGCTTAAACGTCAACATAATGTTGGTAAAGGTCATAAGGTTTAAGACACTAAAACTTTCATTTACAATTGCTTAGCGATTTATAAACAATTTCATTAAGCCACGTCGTTACACTGGTAGCGTACCCATCTGATCCCATATTACAACACTGAGTAGGCGTACTCATCCGCTCCAAATTACAACACTGAGTAGGCGTACTCATCCGCTCCAAATTACAACACTATAGTGCCGTACTTCATCCGCCTACTCCAAATGACGCACTTACGCACCTACAAGGTATACCAGCTGGAACTTATGACTAGGCCCTGGACCAACACATTTAATCCACAACAATGAGACGATCACGCTCACTTCTAACAATCCATCAATGCCTTGAGACGGTCACGCTCAAGCACAACAATCCATATCATATTAGCAAGTAGCACATAACATACAATAGTCTCGTATAGCTCATGCCTCATTTAAAACACATTATCACAGTAACTAAAACATTTAATACTCATAGCATCATTTTCACCCCAAGAAAATATAAGAAAAAGTGGCTATGAAACTCACCTGATGCTAAAGCAATTCCCAAAATCCTCGCACACAGCTAAACAACAAAATAACACGTGTTACGCGCTACTAAGCCAAAAGCTTAAGCACATGTAACAAGCATATGATGGATGTCTAAGGTGTTTAATTACCCTCATAGGTCACCTCGACACCATGCCCGTCATTAACCAATTCGTTTACACACTTTTTCAAAGTTCTACAATTTACCCGAAAATGCAGAATTTTAGTGTCACTTTACTATTTTCTAGACCACACCTACTGACCTTTATAAATTTTACTAAAAATCACAGGTTCAATATCATGTGTTTACTATCCCCATGATTTTTCCACTAATTTATTTCCACTCTTAAGTGTCCCAAATAAAATAAACTTTTAACTACTCAGTTTTGGATCTGATCGCACACTAAAAAGTTTGGACCTAAAAACCATACTTAGACTCCAAATCAGAAGCTCTCCTTTGGAGGATTTTTAATAGACACATAGAACTAAACTCCTATAGGTTGGCTAATCCTAATTCGAATTTTAAGTGGGGGTTTTACACCTCGTAATCTGACATAAATCTGACCCGAATTACTACTTTGACAACTTTTCTCGTAACCAACAATTGAATGACTTCCCGACCTTAAAAACTTTCGAGGCCGGATGTTCTAGAAACTAGACTCTTTGAGCTACATCATAGATACCGAAAACTTAACAAAATCTATTACCATCATCGAGATAACAGCCGAACAACACAACCCTAAATTCTGCCCTAATCTAAATCAAGTTCTAACGGGATCTAAACCCTAACGAATACACCCATAAGATCCTAATTAAACCCTAATCATTGCAATATTATTAAACATTACTAATTTACAGATTTTATAAAACCCTAATTACATCATAATAATTATTACATGTTTTTAATGATAATTAACTTCAAATGATTATAGTATATACCTTAAATCTTCAAATCTTGAACACAAAACCACCTAGCTTAAAAAAATAATTTTTTTTTCTTCTTGTGAGGTTTTCGGCTGGAACAAGTAGGGAGGAGGTAGAAAAGTGTTTTAGGGATATTAAGGTTTATTATTTATAGGATTAGAGTCCATGTTTAAGTCAAATTTGTTTCATTTTTCCTCCCCTATCCCTTAACCGGCCGAACTCCTATCCTTTTTTTTATTTTTTTTATTTATTAATTACTTATTTATTAACATTACCTTATGTTTTTATAAAAACCTAAGCTTATTTGAGTATACCTTTTTGCGTAAACGCAATTCACTAGACTTTTAAAATGACTAACTTTTCATTTTCATTAAACCTAACTTTCCAAAAATAGAAATTTCATTTCTTTCTTATTCTAACCACTAAAGCCTATTCATACCTAATTTTACTAACATATAAATACATATACGTAATAATTACTTCCACAATTAACACGAAACGGCTTAAATCACCAAAATCATTTCCTTGACACCAAAAGTGAATGAAATGAATTCAACCAATCTCACCACCATTCCAATCTCATTGAGATGATCACACTCAATAGATTGACTATCAATTTCCCACATAATTCACATAAACGCATATAAACACATATAATCACATACATCATATATTACAATAGGTTCACAAGTCAACACTAACGGTTTGACTAACCTGCTCAAGTCATGGTTGTCACATAAAAAAGATTTGAATAGTGAAGAGATGAAAAAGGACTGACATATTCGTTTTATCAGATGCACGAATCCGATGATATCATCCTTTGGAGGGTACCGGCCTTCATAGTGAAGGGAACCGGATATATATAACTCTCTCTCTCTCTCTCTCTCTCTCTCTCTCTCTCTATATATATATATATATATATATATATATATATAGAGGAAGGTTAAAATAAAAAGACAAATATTCGTGAGAAGGATAAAAAGAAAACTTTTTTTTAAAAAGTTCTCGAAAAATTCCAAAAAAATTCCATTAAATCAGGTATGTTGGTGCATAAAACTTTTGTAAAAGAAGTTTTTCTAATTTTGAGTTTTTATACGTTTTTTTAATGCGCAAAAAAAGAAATTTTGATGCACAAAAAAATTTTGATGCACAAATTTTTCGACTTGTTATAGTTTGATGCGCAATAAAATTTTGATGCAAAAAGTCAAAAGAAGTTGGGTACAAAAACGAATTTTTGATGCACAAAAAACCGATTTAATGCACAAACGTTTTTTTTAATAATTTTTTTTCGGCAAAACTATCCACTTTTAGAAAAACTTCCTTTACAACTTTTTCATGCACCAACATACACGATCTTGTGGAATTTTTTTAGAATTTTTTAAGAACTTTTTTTAAAAAATAAATCTTTTTATCCTTCTCACGAATATTTGTCTTTTTATTTGATCTTTATCCATATATATATATATATATATATATATATATATATATATATATATATATATATATATATATATATATATATATTATTGTATTATATATGTGTGTGATTTTTACTACTTTTGGGATTTGGCCCAACAATATTTTACCTAGTTTTATTTGCTTAGTTGGTTAGCCATATTTGTTTTATTCGGTCGTTTTAACGAGTGACGGCGACGATAAAACTTTATATAAAATAAAATAAAGAACACGCGATAATCACGGAGAAAAGCGAAAATCATTTCATTTATTTTATTTTAATGCTTAACTCAATATAAAGGATAGGAAATACAATCGTAATGTAAAAAGCTAAAACAAAGAACAAATCTCCATGCGAGAACTTGAATATCAAATAGAGGAGCATTAAAAGCGAGATGATGACGGCGATCATGACGGGACTTAAAATTTCCAAGAGAATTTCCATGGATGGAAGTGATCGGTAAGTTTTGAGTGAGATGGAAAATGAGATAGTTTAATCTTTGAAATGAATATGAGTGGTAGTGATTGAGAGGAAAATATATAAAAAAGGAGGTGTTCGTTTGGTTTTATGGGTTTTCGTGAAAAGGAGTTTAAATTTGAATAATAAAGCTTAATAAACAAATGTTTACGCTAAGACACAAGGATTTTGACGGATAAAGCTAGACGAAGATGATTTTTGGATGAAGCGAGTAAAGTGTGCTAAACAAAAAAATATTTATCTAAACTAATACATATAAGGCCTAATTAAGACAATTAAGAGTAAGCCCATATAGTATAACAAAAATGAGTCACAGTGCCCACATATCAATCTATTCATTTATAACATATATTCAACGAGCATAGACAATGGTAAAATAAAATTTAAAGACGTACATGTTAGAGTTTTAGACCGATTAGCACACGTTTGGCTCCATAAAGATTCATGATGCTCATATATTAATGGGCTCAACCAAGAAGATTTCTTCTCATTTTTGTTTTAAGTCTAAAAATATTATTCACCAAAAAATATACAATTATTTTTATTTAGAAAAAATGCATTTAAGAGATTAATGGATTTTAATCCATGCTCTTGTTTTTATAAGATGGCCAATTGACTAATTTTGAGTTTCTAATAATCATTAAAAAATTATTTTTATTTTATTTTAAACTTTCAGTATCTCGGAACCCTCGGCTAACACTAGCCGGTACCATTTCTCGAGGATATTGTGGGTTCCGGCTATGCAGATTCAACAGACTAGTTGGCCCAGGTAGTTTTTTTAGCGGGCTTTTCATTTTGACTCAAAACAATATATTTATATATCCATAGAGTTAAGATGTACCTTTTCGTAGCTCCGAGAATATTAGCATCGAAGATCCATGATCATTGTGATGATCCACCAAGCTTCTTTAAGGATTAGAAGACATATAGCAAATAGATCTTTAAAAATGAGGTAAAAACTATATTGAATGTTTTATAAAAATAATCCTTCTATGTAGTTTTCAAAATTCGTTTGATCGAGTTTAAAGATTTTAAAATTTAGTATATTTTAAAAGTCTTTGATAACCTGCTCTGATACTAATTGTGGAAAACTAGAATGGAAGGTTGAATAGTTTTACCAATTAAAAATTTAATTTCACAAACTTTTAGTTAATTATTTGTTATAATATTTTTTTTGGTAAAGGGTTTCCCCGATAAATTTTATTATGTCAAAAAACAATTAAATACAAGGGATGAGGGTGAGTCCCACATCTTCGCCTGTTACATAGGCAAACAACTTCTTTAAAGGAAGAAACACAACTTGACTCGACCTTGAAAAGAGACAATAAAACAAGAAAACTATTTCTTCCTACGACCCCTAACTTTAATATCCAAGTTATCACAAATAGATCGAATCTTGTTAGGAATTTCCTGACCTTCATACATATCATTACCATAGCCATCCTTCTTAACAAAAAAACTAGCCATTTCATTATCAACTAAAGCAACTTCATCCTCACTATCATAATCTCCTGAATACTCGACCTTTTCCAAAGGTTTTCCCTCATCATCCACCAAAATAACCTTCCTATCAATAATCAATTTTTTTATTTTATCAATTTTCTCAATAATAGGAGTAGTACTAGGACTACTATAATTTACATTTCAGAATGAAAATCCACTAGAATTCGCCTCCTGAATGGCCAAATTTGAAGTCCCCCTGTTGGTACCCAAGTCCACATCATTTTCAACTGAGGTAAGTACATCAAATGGGTTTGACTTACTAACCTCTTTAGTAGGCTCCAAAATTTTCTTTTTAGTTCCGCTTGTTCTAGCAGTAGGCTTTTTAGAGACAGGTTGAAAAATTTGTTTTGTTAGTTTAAATCTCACCTTCTAACCAACCGGAACACCTCTAGAGGTTTGACTAGGCTTCTTCGAGTTCTTCATTTCACCAGCACCAATATTCTTGTAACATTCCTTATGAGAATGACCAAAAACCTTACAACACGCACACCTAGGAGGTTTACACTCATACTCAACACGAATATTACACGTATAGTAGCCCTCCCTAGTAATTTTAGGCATAGCCACCATAATGTTTTCTTTTAACTCTACATCAGCTCGAAGCTCAATCATAGATCGAGCATAGCTTTACCTGACCCAAGATTGCATGCACATATCAGCTGTATAAGAGTCAAGCATTAAAAGGGTATCGATTTTAGTGGCAATGGTACTCAAGCCATCATCGCTAAAAGATGTGTTGGATTAAAAACCTTCTTAATGCTGCTAGTATTACTGCAGCTCATATCAGAGTTAATGCTGCTCAGTTGTGTTAGTACTGCTCAAGAAGTTCTGAGAAAAATACTAAGTGTTTACTACTGCTAGTACACAGTTAGTACTGCTAGTGTAAAGTTACTACTGCTAGTGCATATTAGTGCTTCTCAGAGACTTAGAAGAAAAACTGCTAAGTAGTTACTACTGCTAGTACAAAAGTTACTACTGTTAGTACAAAGTTAATGCTGCTGAAGGAGTTAATGCTGCTAGTGAAGAAGTTAGTACTGCTGAGTTAGTTAGTATTGCTTATGTGATTTATATGAGTTATTTGTGTAAAAGATATGTATAACTTATTTGTTTAAAAGATCTGATATTCTTAGGAAAGTATTGTAAGCCATTTAGGACTCCTTGGTGTATAAAAGGAGGTCCTAGGGCATAGAGATTGATGTACCACATCAAGATACACCAATACGAGTCAGTTTGATACGAGTCATTCATAGAATTATTATAGGTTCAAGGTCTTTGTAACCCTAATACTTTGAGAGTATTCGTATTATTAATAATATTAGAGCTTTTGTTTGTTGAATTATATGTTCATATAATTACTGTTTCATTGATAGTTCTTCTCAATATTAAAGATTAGATTCCGCATAATCTTTAATACATTCAAACAAAGTTTCTACTATAGTTGTATTAGATTTATCTAATATAACTAATCCTTATACAAGCTTAAGGAATTTGATCTATTGAAGTGGGACCAACAAGTGGTATCAGAGCTTGTTACTTTAAGAAACTTTGCTAAAAGATATAGATCAAGTTCTGCACGCATGGTGGCTGCATCCAAAGTTCCCATGCTTAAACCGGGTGAGTTTGAGTTATGGAGGATGAGAATTGAATAATATATTCAGATGATAGACTATGCATTGTGGAAAGTCATAGAGAATGGTTGACAACATCTTGCCAAAAAACACAAGACTAGTGGAAAGGTTGTTACAACCGTGATGCCTATTTACATCTGCTGGAAGATTTTAAGATCATAGAAGATTAGAAGTGATGGCAGAAGTACCTTTAATGGATGGGCATTACCATTTGAAAATCAGTTAAAGTTTAACTCTATAAAGGATGCTAAGCTATTGCTAGAAGCTGTAGAAAAGAGATTTGGAGGTATTGCAGCTACCTAAAAAGACTCAAAGAAAATCTCTTACAGCAGAGAGCCAATATGAAAACTTCACTGCTCCAAGCTCAAAGATGCTTGATCAAACATTTGATAGGCTTCAAAAGCTTGTGAGTTAGTTAGAGCTTTTAAATAAAAAGCTTTCACAAGAAGATGTTAATCAAAAGTTATTAAGAAGCTTCTCACCTGAGTGGAACACATATGCTGTTGTGTGAAGGAAAAATAATGAGCATGGATGATCTCTATAACACCCTCATAGGGTGTTATGAACAGAGTCAAAAGGTGGTAGCTCAAGTTCAAGCACACAAAACATGGCTTTTGTGTCCTCTTCAAATAACAACACTAGCAGCTCTAATGAAGCAGTTAATGCTGCTCATGGAGTTATATAATATCATAAAGTTAATATGTGCTTACTATACAAATATTGATAACTTGAGTGATGTTGTTATTTGTTCATGTCTTTGTTACATCACAACATCCTGATGACATAGAAGAGATGGATTTGAGATGGCAAATGGCCATGTTGACTATGAGGGCTAGAAGGTTTTTGAAGAATACAGGAAGGAAGCTTACTGTTAATGGCAATGAGACTATTGGTTTTGATAAGTCTAAAGTGGAGTGCTACAACTGCCACAAGAGGGGACATTTTGCTAGGGAGTGTAGAGCTCTAAGAAATCAAGACAACAAGAACAAGGAAAGCTCAAGAAGGAGTGTGCCTGTAGAAATATCTACTTCCACAGCTTTGGTGTCATGTGATGGCCTTGGTGGATTTGACTGGAGTGATCAGGCAGAGGAAGGGCCTAATTATGCACTCATGGCTTACTCATCTTCAAGTTCTGACTCAAAGGTATCTAATGATTCAAATTCTTTAAAATTTTGTATGGAAACTGTTAAATTACTTAAATCTCAAAATGATCAACTATTAAGAGATTTAGAGAAATCTAGTTTAATGGTTTTAGGTTATAAAACAAGTTTAGAATCAGTAGGAGAAAAACTTGAATTTTATAAAAAGAATAAGTCTGTTTATGTAGAAACATTAATGGCTTAACATGGGATATTCAAGTAGGAGAAATAACTATTAGAGAGCTTAGGAAGAAGCTTGAAAAAATTCAAAAAGAAAAAGATAGCATTCAATTTAATGTAGATAAATTTGAAAATGCATCTAAAAGTTAAAACAAAATCATAGAGTGGCAGATTGTTGATAATTGCAAGAAAGGTTTAGGCTATGAAAAATATAATGCAGTTCCACCTCCCTACACAGGAAATTTCATGCCTCCAATACCTGATTTGTCTTTTACTGGTTTATATGAGTTTGTTAATAAACTTGTAGTTGAGAACAGAATGTCTGATAAAGAAAAGCCTAAGGTAGTTAAAACGAATGATGATGCCCTAATTATTGAAGAATGGGTGTCAAATAGTGAGGAAGAAAATGTGTCTCAAACTAAAACTAAGAAGAAAATAGTTAAGCCTAGTATTGCTAAGATAGAGTTTGTCAAACCTAAGCAACAAGAGAAAACTGCTAGGAAAACTGTTAAACAAGTTGAGAAACATAGGCAAAACACTCACAGTCCAAGAGGCAATCAAAGAAATTGGAACAATATGATATCTCAAAAACTAGGAAGCAATTTTGAGATGTTTAATAAGGCATGTTATGTGTGTGGAAGCTTTGATCATTTGCAAGTTGATTGCAATTACCATCAAAAATAGTTTCAAAATCAAAGGATGGTAAAACCTGTTTGGAACAATGCTCAAAGGGTGAATCATCAAAACTTTGCTAAAAAGACTCACCCCTGTGCTAAAAAGAACATGGTTCCAAGAGCAGTACTAATGAAGTCTGGCTTAGTATCAATTAATACTGCTAGACAAAATATTTTTAAAACAACAGTATTGGTTAATACTGCTAGACAAGTTAATGCTGCTCACTCAAAAACAACAATGAATGCTGCTAGACCAATGTCATATCTTTCTAAAACAACACATTCAACTGTTAAGAGTCCCATTAATAATAACACAGCATTTAAAAACAGTAATATTAATCAAAGGGTTAATACTGTTAGGGGTAAAAATGTTAATACTGCTAGGCCAAAAGAAGTAGTTAATGCTGTTAAGGGAAATAATGTTAATGCTGTTAAGGCCTCAACTTGTTGGGTTTGGAACCAAAGACTAAAGTTTTAGACCATGTTTCTAAACATAACAATGCATCAATCACCCTAAAGAAGTTTGATTATATTGATGCACAAGGCAGATCCAAGTCTGTTATGGCTTGGGTCCCCAAAAGAAACTGATTTTCTAATCTAATGTGCAGGGCAATCCACAAATAGATTTACAAGATAAAGGAGTGATTAATAGTGGATGCTCAAGGTACGTGACTGGGAACATGTCCTATCTTACTGACTATAAAGAGATAGACGGAGGATATGTTGCTTTTGAAAAGAACCCCAAAGGAGGGAAAATCACAAAGAAAAAAAACAAAGAAAAGTGTTAGATTGATGATGGAAAAACTAGTTATTAGAGAAAATAGATAGAGAGTTTTGGTGAGAAAAAGAATTGAGAGAATTGGTGAGAATAAAAACAGAAAGAGAGCCGTGTGGAATAAAAACAGATAGAGTGATTTGGTGAGTAAAAGAATTGAGAGAAGCGGTGAGTTGAAAAACAAAAGGAGAGTTGCATATATTAAAAAAAGACAGAGTGTTTGGAATGAAATTGGAGTTAATGCTGGTGACTCAAAGTTAATGCTGCTAGGCATAAACTTAATACTGCTGGCAAAAGTTAATGTTGTTACACATAAACTTACTACTGCTGGTAAAAGTTAATGCTGCTAGGCATAAACTTACTACTGTTGGTGAAAATTAATGCTGCTAGGCATAACTTACTACTGCTGGGCGAAAGTTAATGTTGTTGAGGGTATTTTCATAAATACTTCGATTAAGGGTTTCAATCACTCATTTAATCGATTTCATTTACTCATATACTCTCTAATCACAAACCCTAACTCAATTTTATTATTCATCATCAAACCCCAACATAAATGGCGGATCTAAAGTTTGCAGATACTCACAATTTGGTCACGTTTTTTGTCTAAACCCGCAGAAAGTGAAGGGTTTAAGCAGATAATGGATTTTATGAATGCAAATCCTATAAGATATGCACTAACAATCAATCCCACTATATACATTTCATGCATAGAATAGTTCTGGTCTATAGTCAAAGCCAAAACTGTCAATGGAGAAGTACAGTTGCATGCCCTAGTGGATGGAAAGAAGATAATCGTAACTGAATCAACTGTGATAAGAGATCTTCAACTAGAAGATGATGAAGGTGTTGATTGTCTACCTAATTCTAACATCTTTGAACAGCTTACACTTATGGGGTATGAGAAAATTTCACAGAAGCTTACTTTCTATAAGGCATTCTTTTCCCCACAATGGAAATTTCTGATTCATACTATTTTATAATGCCTAAGTTCTAAGACTATTGCATGGAATGAGTTTAGTAGCACTATGGCATCTGCAATTATCTGTTTAGCTACAAACTAAAAGTTTAACTTTTCAAAATACATTTTTGAAAGTATGGTGAAGAACTTGGATAATGTGGGCAAATTTTTAATGTATCCAAGGTTTATATAAGTCTTTTTGGATAAACAACTTGAAGGGATGCCTACTCACAACAGAATATATATTGCACCCTCTCACACTAAGAAGATATCTATAACCTATATGTAGGTACCCCAGTCTAATGGTTTTGTAGGTACAAAAGCAATGATAATGCCAGGTCAAATTAGAATGGAGACAGAACCTATCAAAGATTACATATTTTGCATACCATTATGGAAAAACTGCTGATCTACCATATTCTCAGAACTAAAGCGTTCTCATGATGAATGGATCCAAACCTTTAAGTTAATGAAGGAAAGAAGGTTGATGAAGATCTAAGAAAAATAGGAATGTAATGATCAAGAGAAGAAATATAATGTTAATAGCACTAATAATGTTAATGCTCTACATAAATGAAGTTAAATTGTTGTTGGTGGGAAAAACAAAGATTGAACTTTCCCATTTATTCAAATATGCCTGCTTCGGAAGATTATAGCATATTTACTCCTCAAGAGATGATGGTACAAAGCTGACATGAACAATTTGATGAGGATATGTTGATACAACAATCAAGTCATCCTATTTCAACTACCAAAGAATTCATAAAGAACCATCCTCTTGATCAAGTAATATGGAGATTTTGCAATCAGCAACACAAACAATAAAGATGTTAAATGATTTGAAGGAACATGGGTTTGGTAATACTATTCAACAAAAAACAAACATAAAGACCCTTCAAAACTGCATGTTTGCTTGCTTTTTATCACAGAGAAAGAACCCAAAAAGGTAATTTATCATTGAAGGACATCCAAGCTGTATAGAGGCTATGCAGAAAGAGCTTCTATAAACCAAGTTAAAAGAAGTTTGGACTTTAGTGGATTTACCAATGGAAAAAGGGTTATATGCACTAAGTAGGTTATTTCTCGGAATAAAAAGAATAAAAGGGGAATTATGATAAGAAATAAAGCAAGATTTGGTTTGCTCAAGGGTACATACAAGAAGAAGGGATTGACTATATGAAGTCCTTTGCTCCTGTTGCAAGAATTTGAACAATTAGGCTATTTTAAAGCTTAGTTATGTTAGATTGATCCAAAACAACTATAGTAGAAACTAAGATTGTAAATACTACAAACTATGCGGAATCGAGCTTGTAATATTAAGAAGAACAATGAAATAGTAAAACAAGATCTTGCTCAACTTTCAATATATTAAACACAATCAAAGTTATAGAATAACCTTGAAACTATGAATACTAACTATATTTGCTATGAAAACTATATAAAACTTGATATCTAGATTAATGCCGTATGGTTCCTTATATACACCAAGGAAACCCTAATAGGCTTACAAAACGCGTTAGATGATCATGCATATCTATTCCTAATATATCTCATGCATATCACATAAGCAGTACTACCTATTATAACTAACAATACTAATAAACTAACAGTACTAACTTAGCTTGGCAGTACTAAGTCTTCTCTTGGTAGTACTAAGTTGAACCAGCAGTAGAAACTTGTAGAAGCCCTTAATTCCCAACAAATATGTTGTTGAAATTTTAAAGAAATTTGGGTTTACAGAAGTCAAAACTGCAAGCACACCAATGAAAACTCAAAAGCCTTTACTCAAGGATGAAGATGGTGAAGAAGTGGATGTTCATATGTATCGGTCAATGATCGGTTCATTGATGTATCTTACATCTTCAAGACCTGACATCATGTTTGCAGTGTGTGCCTGTGCTAGATACCAAGTCAATCCAAAGGTTTCACATCTTCATGCTGTGAAAAGGATTTTTAGGTACTTAAAGGTCACCCAAAATTGGGCCTTTAGTATCCAAAAGATTCTCCTTTTGATTTGGTACAATACACTAATAGTGATTATGATGGAGCAAGCTTAGATAGGAAGTCTACAACAGGTGGTTGTCAATTCCTTTGATGTAGATTAATATCATGGCAGTGCAAGAAACAGACAATGGTTGCAAATTCCACAATAGAAGCTGAGTATGTGGCTACTTCAAGTTGTTGTGGACAAGTGCTTTGGATTCAGAATCAACTACTTGATTATGGGTACAATTTCATGCATACCAAGATCTTTATTGATAATAACAGTACTATTTGCATATTTAAAATCTTGTTTATCATTCAAACACAAAGCATATAGAGATCAGACATCATTTTATTAAAGATTGCAATGAAAAGAAATTGATTCAAATGGTCAAAATCCATACTGACAAGAATGTTGCAGATTTGCTTACAAAAGCTTTTGATGTAAGTAGATTTCAATATTTGATTGTTAGTATTGGAATGATGAATCTTTAAAGTCTTTTATCTCTTTGTGTTTTTGTAAAGTTTTGTATGAATTAGTACTGTTATTCATGTCATTAAAAGTTTTTGTTGTTAAAGTATAATTAGTACTGCTGGTTATACTTAATACTGCTGAGTTACTACTGTTAGTTATACTTAATACTGCTAGGTATAATTAATAATGTGATAATTATGAAAATTGCTATGGCTTGTGTTTTCTTGGTTTTTGGACAAACATTTTGCAGAAAAAGCAAAGAAAAGTGTTAGATTGATGATGGAAAAGCTTTTTGGAATGGAATTGGAGTTAATACTGGTGACTTAAAGTTAATGCTGCTAGGCATAACTTACTACTGCTAGTTCTAAGTTAATGCTGCTAGGCATAAAACTTACTACTGCTGGGTTACTACTGCTTGTTCTAAGTTAATGATGTAGATGGTATTTTCATAAATACTTTGATTAAGGGTTTCAATCAATCATTTAATCGATTTTAGTCTTTCAAATACTCTTTAACTACAAACCTTAACTCAATTTTATCATCCATTATTAAAACCCAACACAAATGGTGAATCTGAAGTTTTCAGATACTCACAATATGGTCGCACTTTTGTCTAAACCCGAAGAAAGTGATGGGTTTGAACAAATAGTGGATTTTTTGAATGCACACCCCATAAAGTATGCTTTAACCGTTAATCCCACTATATATACTTCATGTATCGAACAGTTCGGGTCTACTGTCATGGACAAAACTATTAATGGGGAAGTTCAGTTGCATGCCCTTGTTGATGGTAAGAAGATAATTATCACAGAATCAACTGTTAGAAGAGATCTTCAACTAGAAGATGCTGAAGGTATTGATTGTTTACCAAACTCTACCATTTTTGAAGAACTTACAAGGATGTGGTATGAGAAGATTTCATAAAAGCTTACTTTCTATAAGGCATTCTTTTCCTCACAATGGAAATTTCTGATTCTAACTATTTTACAATGCCTAAGTTCAAAGACTACTGCATGGAATGAGTTTAGTAGCACTATGGCATCTGCAATTATCTGCTTAGCTACAAATCAGAAATTTAACTTTTCAAAATACATTTTTGAAAGTATGGTTAGAAACTTGGATAATTTATCTAGAAAATTTTTGATGTATCCAAAGTTTGTACAAGTGTTTTTGAATAAACAACTTGATGGGTTGCCAAGTCACAAGAGAATTTATATTGCACCCTCTCACACTAAGAAGATATTTTGAAATATGAGAAGGGTAGGAAAATATTTTTCTGGAAAAGTGATAGATTTGTTTCCAACTATGCTAGTTCAAAACCAAATGGGTGAAGGTTCAGCAATGCCAACTGATCCCCAATAAACACCCACTTTTATTCAACCATCTCCTCTACCTCAAAATACTCAAAAACCTAGGAAACCTAAGAGAAAGGACATTCAGGTACCTCAGCCTAGTAGTCCTACAGAAATTGTTGTAGATGAGGTTGTCCATAAGGAGTTGGGTGACAGATTGGTGAAGGTTGCCACTACTGCTTCTAGCTTAGAAGCAGAGCAGGACAGTAGTAACATAACTAAGACCTGATCCAAGGAAACACCTAATGAAGCTGGTTCCTAAGGAACTACTTTAGGTGGTGGTCCCAGGTTCCAAGAAACTATGGGGGATACAATTACTCAAACTAGGTTTGAGAATGTATCTAAACATTCTAATGATTCACTGTTCACAAGAGGTAACACACTTCGAAGTGATGAGGATAGTCTTAAACTAAAGGAATTGATGGAACTATGTACCAATTTACAACAAATGGTTCTTGATTTGGAGAAGACAAAGACTAGTCACCAAATGAAATTGCTAGTTTGAAGAGGAGGGTCAAGAAGCTTGAATAGAAAAAAAGGTCAAGAACTCATAGGCTAAAGAGGTTACACAAAGTTGGTATGTCTAGAAGGGTAGAATCCTCTGGTGATGAAGAAGATTTGGGTGAGGATGCATTCAAACAGGAGAGGAGGATTAATGCTATTAATGCAGATAAAGACATTACCCTGGTTAATGTTTAAGATAATAATGATAATGAGATGTTTAATGTCAATGCTTTAAATTATAAGGAGGTGTTTGTTGCAGAACAAGAAGTTGCTAATGAAAAAGATGATGATGGAGAAATTACTTTGGCTCAAGCACTTATAGAAATGAAGAGTATAAAACCCAAAGTGAAAGGGGTTGTTATACAAGAGCCAGGTGAATCTACAACAACAAAATCTTCACAACTATCTTCACAACAATCACAAGACAAAGGTAAAGGAATAATGATAAAAGAACCTGTGAAGCCTATGAAGAAGAAAGTTCAAATCATGCCTGATGAAGAAGTTGCTAAAAGATTACAAGCTGAGTTTGATGAAGAGGAGAGACTTGCAAGGGGGAAGGATGAAGCCAATGTTGCCTTGACTGAAGAATGGTATGAAGCCAATGTTACTTTGGCTTAAGCACTTATAGAAATGAAGAGTACAAAAACCAAGGTGAAAGGGATTGTTATACAAGAGCCAGGTGAATCTACAACAACAAAATCTTCACAACTATCTTCACAACAATCACAGGACAAGGGTAAAGGAATAATGATAGAAGAACCTGTGAAGCCTATGAAGAAGAAAGTTCAAATCATGCTTGATAAAGAAGCTACAAAAAGATTAAAAGCTAAGTTTGATGAAGAGGAGAGATGTAACACCCCCATTTTTGACATATAGCAGCGGAAGCTAATCTGAGGTATTACTTCATGGATCAATAGACATAATCATAGAAAACGACCCAAAAGAGATGTTTTGGAAAATTTAGTTATCATTCAATATCATATCAGAGTTTTACAAAAGGAGGACCCAAAATCTAGAAACATAAAGTTTGAAGGATAACAATTTAGCCATCTTCAAGTTCGTGCCACTCCATGCCATAAGTTGCTCAATATCCTGAGATAAACATGCTAAAAAGTCAACACAATGGTTGAGTGGAATTCATAGGTTTATGGTAAATAGTTTGAATACAAGTCATCGTAACAGTGGGTTACGTTGTTACACCCATAATAGTAATAATTATATGCATGTACAATTATCATAGAAAACAGTATTATCATGGAAAATAGTATTCTCATGGAAAATAGTATTATCATAGAAAGTAGTATTATTGCCCTAAGCTCATGAATCACATATTTAAACTCAATAGAACCGGGAGCCTCTTTCCGAAGACATATTAGGAGCTACTACCCAAAGAGATACTGGGAGCTACTACCCAAAGAGATACTGGGAGTTATTACCCAAAGAGATACTGTGAGTTATTACCCAAAGAGATACTGAGAGCTACTACCCAAAGAGATACTAGGAGCTATTACCCAAAGATAGACTGGGATGTCTTATGGGAAAATGGAGGTAACTTAGGCAATAACATATCAGGATAGTATATAGTTGGAAAAACACTTG
>BQNB010069266.1:14686-33551 GCA_026074375.1 Tanacetum coccineum | reverse complement strand
TGATTGAATCAAAACAACCAATTGTTCATTCAATCCTGCACATAATCATAACAATGGTACATTCGTGTTTTTTTTCTTCAGATTTCAGATTTTTGATGAATGTCAAGCGATACTTATATATATTTTTTGAACAGCGATTTGATTAAAAACTAGCAATATACCCCACGCAACATTAGGTTAACTCTATTAAAGCTAACGTCACCTCTTTGATCAACTCAATTTTGTATTCTTTGTTTCTTTCTTGAATTCTTATATAAAAAAGCTGGTTTTTGATTTATTTATTTGAATGTTTATGTGTAGATGGACTAGGAACAGATGTATAGATAATGTTTTGTTAAAAAAACTATCATCTAAATTACCTATCATCTAAATTGAATTTGTGTTTTATTTTCATACATAATTGAAGGTGTAAGCTTTCTACGTCCTCTTGATTTACATTATATTTTTTTTTATTTTGATAGCCATTCTCTATCATTTTTTTTCTTATCTTTTTAAAAATTTTGCTTTTGAGTAGATAATTTTTTGTTTTGATCTTGCAGTTTCATTTACAGCGGATGACACAGTGTTGATTGAAGAAGAAGATTGATGCTAATTCAAGAAGATCAAAACACGGAGTTACATCTCAGTAGATCAGAGACTATTGAAGTGAAGGTAAAGAAAGTTAGCTCTCCTAACCAATATCTATGTGTTTATTCGAAATTTACATGACCCATTTAATTGAGAGGAATTTGGGTTTGATATTTGCGGGGATTTTAAAATTGGTTTGGAACGAATTTGATAATGTTATCATATTCAAACTTTGTATCTGACAAAATGTTTACGCGCAAGAGTTTATATTCAAATCAAGTTAATCATCCTTCAAAACTATTAATTGGTTCATGTTCATCTTAGTTTGCTGTTGAGAAATAGTACTTTGACTATCTTCATGCTTGCATACGCTCTGGTATAAATAAGCATTCAATTGTGTTTCATTTATTGATGGTTAATCTTACTTTCGTTCTACTTTGTAGGAGTTTCAGATCTTCAATTGTTAACACATAATGGTGAATAAATCTCAGATGCGTGATAAAGGTACAATCTTGATTCTTATCATATGTTTTGCTCAGCTTAACGAACATGTTTATGATTTACGTAGAATCCGTTTCCTTGAATTAAAACAAATAATGAGTAATATATATGGGATATTAGGGGTGTTTGGATTTGCATTTAACAATAAAGTATGCGAATTGTTTCCACCGCAAGTTTTTTCTTTCTTTTTTCTTCATTTATAGTTTAAAAATATTCTAATATGAGCTTAAAATTCAGATTAATAGAATATTTGAAGGAGCAGACACTCCTTTTCTTACATTTCCGGAAGCAACGTGTGTAAACAATCATTATACTGTTATGTTTAAAAAGGTAAATTTCTCAATTTGTATTAAGTAAGATATTTTTACTTATTAGCTATATATATTTAAGTTAAGCAGCCGTTTCCATTGGTCTTTTTGGGTGCGTTTCAACCCGGGGCCACTGTTTGGCCAATTTTAATTAAGCACAACAAGATATTTGTCGATGCCTTCTAAAGTAAAAATTTCCCTTCCACGGATTGTTTTAATTTCAACGTTTTTATAAATTATTTTACTAAAATGTGATTCCATTTTGCAGACAATCCTTCTCAACTCACCTATTGCAGCTGATGTGTTCATGGGTTGTGGTGTGTGATGTTTGGTACCTTGAGCCCCAAGAGATAAAGCCTGGAGAAACAACCATTTAGTTTGCAGAGAGGTTTGATAGCTTAGCTTCGTCTTTCATTTGTTATATAGAAAAAACAATACGTGATATCTGTTACCAAACCCATGCTTATACAGGTTTTGATTTCATTTCTTATTAAGTGTGTTGACCTAATGAGCCATTGATAGTTACTTAATGAGTAATACATGATATTACTATGTTCTAGACCCGTTAGACATAAACGTTGTGAAAAGGGTATATTGTAATTATATTATCCAAACAGTTAGTACCTTTCTAGGTTGCACCTCTCTTTTAATATTTACATTACTCTCTGCATTACCAAGCAATAACAAAAGTTATATGTAGCTTCGTATATAGGTTTTCAGCGTCTAAAATGTTTATTAGACTTAACCTAATAACCTAATAATCGGGGCTATCTAATGGCGACTTGAACTTTATGTCCTCTTTACTATGCTACGAAACTGCATACATCCGAAGTTTAAACTGATGAGATATTCACTTGTCTAATTTTCAGTCTATCAGTTTGCGGATGTTGGAAGACAAGATCATAAACCTTCATTATGTTATTACTTTATGTATGTTAAACCTTAGTATATGTTTAGTTTTAAGTATGCAGACATGGTTATGGGTGTGCAGGATTCTAATATGGGTCAAATGTTGTAATTTGACCCATTAAAAGTCAAATATGACAGTTAATATTGTTAAATTGTTATTTACAGTTATTTAGGGAAAAGGTATGACTTTTAGTGAACCATCACAATGGTTCATTGCATCTTTTCTGTTAGTATAAATAGATAGGATTCTGTATTATGTAAATTCAATTCAAAGTAAAAAAGGTTAGTGTTATATTTTATCTCTTTTACCCATTTACACTTATTACATCATACTATACCAAACACCCCTCTATTTATCAGACATGTCTGATCCGAGTTCCTACTCAAACAAATGGCCCAGGATTAATAGAAGTACCTATGGCCTGCCCAATAGCAGAAAACTTTAGTCTTGCGTTGTGAACATGTTATCGTTGTTGTTACTGCCGTCGGTATTTTGCGAATATGACGTTGAGCGATGAGCATTTTAAGATCAAGTTATATACTTTTTTTTAATATGCTGTAAAATTTTTTGAAGCAATAAGTTTTATTTAGTAAGTGTGAATATGATTTATGTTAGTTTAGCTAGTATGCTAATATATAGTTTGCGCTGGATATGACTTAGATGCCCAGGGTGATGCGATATGTTATCTATGGTTAAGAAATTAAAGATTATGTAGTTTATATATATACTGAGCCACGCCATTACTCGAGGTTAATGAGTACTCAGTTGGATAATTGCTAAAAATGTATCGTTGTGCATACGGGAGAGCCCAGTTCACCAATGAATTTTTATAAATGTCACACCCCCAGACGGGGCCTGGACGGAATACGTGTCCGAGGGCGTGACGTCATCATAATCCGAACACAAGGCACAAGAGAACGACCACTAATGGACGTTTTGGAAATCATAACTCGTTGCATTGTTTAAAAATAAATAAGTTTTACATGATTTAAAAGAAATTAAACATTTGCGGAAGCATAAGTAAAATGTAGCGGAAGCATAATTTGGTTTTCAAAAGACAACGAGTATGATATTTTGATAAGTCTTGAAAGAGTATCATATTGCACGTAGACTCCATATAGCACATCAAGAAGTCCAAAGCTAAGCACCTGAGAAAAACATGCTAAAACGGTCAACATAAAGTTGAGTGAATTCACAGGTTTAAGTAAAACATTTATGAGGACCAAAAACGTTTAGTGAATACAGCTTCACTCACTGTATTACGAAAAACATTTAATAATCAGAAACGTTCAATCAAAGTAGTGTGGACCACAAGTTTACAGTACGCACGTGACCGTTATAGGAGATATAACTTCACGTACAAAGCACATGCGACTATTATAACGAATACAATATCGCATGAAAAGTGTATACTGTTGCGCTAAGCTCATGACACCGAAGCTAATTAAGTCAACAGGGCATGTTACATCCTGTTGCAAAGTATTCCTGCCCTAAGCTGGTGTCCCAAACCAAAGACCACCATAAAGTATAATCGACATGACATATATCCGTTTGTTCTTGGCAAGTTCGAACAGTGAGCGCTACTCACCCGGATAGGGATAATTAGTCCCAATAGATCTATCTATTCACTCGCGCTCCCTCAACCGGTCCTCCGGTCGAGAAATTAACAGTTCATGATAAGTTGGGCAGTAGTTCGTGGTTTGTAAGCTACTTAGGCAACACGTAAATAGGATATGGTAACTGAAAACACTTGTGTCCAATGAAGAAATAACCATTTTATTCATAACAACTTTAAGTACTTAATCCCATAAGTAGAAAGAGTGTGATATCAATCAAGTAACCAAGTTTGTAATTAGTGTGTAAACGAGTTGGAAATTCGGTAACGTAAACAAGTTTGTAAACGAGCATGTTTCTCACCCCAAAAGATAATAAAACATTTATTCAAAACGAGTAAAATGTGGGGCTATGAACTCACCTTGATGTTGCAGAGCAACTAGCAGAAATGCAAATAATAAGCACAGCACAAACGGAGAACGGAACGGCTTGACCAAGAAGTTGCAGCTTAACTTAACGGCTAAATCCCACTAGTTTAGGATGATGAATTTGGGTTTACCGATGGATGAGTACATCAACGCGACTAGTTGATAAGGGATTTGGATTTCAGGTTGGATGAGTTTGGTGGTTGGTTAAATAAAATAAATCGAAAAACACACGCAAAGTATGTAATATATTCCCCATATATATTACATATGAAAAATGAACAATTATATAATTCATGTGGTGAAGTATATAATAAAGACAAACATTCAAAAGAAAAAGTCGTAGTATATAATACTTTACAAGTATTATATAAGAAACGTGGTTAAAAATAATGGTAATAATATAATTCGACGCGTTTTCAAAAGTCACCAATTAAATTAGTAAAAAGTTATTGCGTAACAGTAAATACACGTTTTAAAGTTACGAGTTAGATAAATGATGTTTTAAAGACTTTACAAAAGTTATAGTTGGGAATTATAAAATAATATTTTATAATTTAGTATTTCGTTACGCGTTTTAACTAAACTAGTTATCTTGTTTATAAAAGTATGGTTTTCGTTTATTTATCGTATAATAACTAATTATAAAGTCTTAAAACTATATAACCTCGTTCTTTTATCAAGTTTCTAAAATAATAGGATTCTAGTGAAAATTAATAAGTATAGAAATTTTAAGAAATTTCGGCATGACTTATTTGTTTATACAACGTTTCCATTTTTAACAAAACTTAAAGTTTTTCCCACTTAATCAATCCACGTTCTACATATTTAACATAACACATTACATACACACTAAAGTATTAGCAATACATTTTACAACATTTTAACAACGTTCATTGTTGTAGAAAATATTTTGTTATAATGAAACTTTGTATTTATTTTTGGCAATATCCGCGTGTTTAAAAATATATATAACTAACGAAATCAAACAATTAACAAAATATAGCAAAACAAAACACACCCTTGTTAGTTATAAAAACAGTGAACCAAACGCACCCTTATGGGGTCGTTAACCATAAAACCAAACAGACCCTTATGGGCTGTTAAACACATAACCAAACGCACATATTGGGCTATTAACCATAGAAACAAACGCTTCCTTGTTCGACTCAATAAATTGAGGCTAACAATCACCCCCACCGAAGTAGAGTGTCTTGAACCCGGGACACGAACTTCTATATTGACTCAATAAAATTGAGCTAACAAGCTCCCCCGAAGTGAGTTTCATTGATGACACGCCTTTATGATATCAGTGAGCTTGCTTTTGTCGTTTAAGCTCGAGTGTTCTTGGGTCTTTGTTCTTCGTTATTGTTGTAAACTTGTTCCTTTATGCTTTGGCGATCGGCTAAGCCATACTTGCGATCATTGATGTCTTGACCTAACAGCTCCCTAACTATTTGCATTACTCTTGAAAGCTTCAAATCAGAGTTTGCGAAGTCTTTGTCTTTAAAATCTTGAGCTTCTAGATTAGATGTTCTTCGTAGATTGAGCATTCTTGAATGGGATTGGAGGTTGTCGTTACCACCGTTTGACCATGTATCAAGTTTAATGTTATGATAAACGAGAAAATTGATTGAAAATCAATCGACGTGTCACTCTTAAAGAGTTTTGTGTAACACATCGATAGGTCATGTTTTCAACAAAACTCATCAACCGTCAATTCATTTACATGGACCAAGATCGATATCCCAGATGTCACAAAGTTTGATTCATATAGAATCTCGCAAGCCACCTACCGCAGTGCAGTTTGAATGATGACACTAGAAGGATTTCCATTCGCATTGTGAATACTAAAGTATATCACTCAGAATGTTCTGGCAAATATCACAATGATATTGCCGTAGGACTCTTATAACACTGTGAACCAGATGATGTTCCAACAAGTGTTTGAAATAGAAGGTGTCCTATATCTAGATTTTGATTGATCTCAATTGGCTTTAAGACTCGATTAGTGCTTTTGGTTTTAGTACTCGGAGCTGGAGCTTTGCCCGACCTTATTCAAAATCAACAATCTCGAGGGAGTGTAGATGTCAGATAGATAACGTGTGTGGATCTCCGTGACAATGAGACAAGTTTCTTTGAGAGAAACCAATGGCTGGTAAGGTTGTGCATTGCATCATGGGTACAATGATGATCGTTTCAATACTAGCAATCAACTGTGAGATTCTGATAGCATATGTATTGACCCGGTTTCTGCCTTAAGTTGTATGGAGGGCTTCTTTCTTGTAGACCCCTTTATCCATACATTTCATTTTTAATTCTTCAACGCCACTACATGCTTACCAAGATAGTCATTCTAACACTTGTTGTGATTATCCAGTGTTAACTCAATCATAGTCGGGCATTATTACCCCATATACATTCTGCACCAATCATACAAAGGACTGCTATTTCTAATCTTTGGATTACCCGTGGGTTAGAGCCTCCGTTCTGGTTGGATCATAGGATTGAAGTTCCTAACCTAACCACCTTATTACTTCATGATCGTCATGAACTTAAGATGTTGTTGTATAAAGATCGAACCATAAAACCTTATCTTACTGTTTAGGCACTTTGAGTCGATTAGATCCTTTTTAATTACATTTTTCATCACCCTTAATTTAAAATAATAAACACTTAGTTATTTGAAATCCTTGAGAAATTCAAACTGTCTTGAAAATTACGAGGGAAAGAATATTATCAGCATTGAATGGTTGGAAACATTTAGATAATGTTTTGAATACATAAGAATGGTCGTTGTTGATGTATCCAAAAACATTAAAACTTTGTTTTTCGAAAAACTCCCCCTCAATAATAGGACCAATTGAAAAATTGTTGTCTTTTGAAAACATCGTGAGGGATGGAGTGTTGAACTCACAAATTTTGTGAAAGATATATAGAATATGTCATCAGAGAAATTCTTTAAAAATTGTGTCCAAGCCTTTTTTGAAAAACCAGATGTTAGAGACGTTCTCTTCTAACGAAAGGGTAAGCGCCCTGAAACGTACACTATCCTTTTTCTTGAGCTCAAAACTTTGAATGTCTTGTAAGAACAACAGCTCAAGACCGAGAAACGTAAATTTTTCTCGTTGTGAGGATTAATTTATAAACCTTCCTTTATATGAAAGTCCGGTTAGTTCTGATATTTGCACATAAGCCATCTAGAAAATTAGAAATGACATGTTTTGAAACTATTTGAAAACTCTCGCTCGAACTTCATTTACACACCCGTGTCAATGTTAATCGACATTTCTAAGCACGTAAATGTTATCGATTCCAAGAGACATGTCGAGAATAACTTGTTGGAATCAAATACATCCGACACATTAGTTTTATTAAACCGAAATATTCGTTTGAAAAATTCTCATTTTTCAGTAGGAAATTTGAAAAAGGAATCGTTTTCCTAAAACTGATGGTTTTGGAATCCGTTGTGCAATGTGGATGTCGAACAACAGATGGTTTTACAAACTGAGTTCCACAGACTTTCTTTTGTTCCCAGAATGACTTTCTTTAGACTCCATTTTTATCACCATGTTCTGTGTCTTGCATTTGAGCTTGAATTGCTTGTATTTCATGATATTGTTCACAAGTTCCCTTTTCGAAATACATTTGAAGCATTTTCTTTGCAACACGGGTTGTTTTTCATCCTGTTCTTTACAATGTTTGTAAAGAAGTTCAAGAAGAAATTGAGGTGTTTTTCAAGTTTAAGCCAAAACTTATTTAACAAATTATTATGAACTTCCTTTGTTAACAGATCAGTATTGTTTCTGAAAGCTGTTGTCAAGACATTCACATTCTTTGACTTTATGAAGATACATGCATTTCTTCAGTATGACATTAAATCAGACAGAGAATGTGCAAATATGCTCAGTAACATCTTTAGACACATCACACTTCGAGAAGTAGATCATATATGTTTGAAAAATCAAGCCTTTTCCTGATTCAAGTTTGTCAGCTACACCTTATCAAGGAATTAAGTACTCCAAATCATCATTCATATTCCTTTTTGAGTTCATGAACAAAACATGACTGTCCATATAGTTTTGTCTGAAAGAGGCATTAATAAGATTTTGATCAAAACATCCATACCATGCAGCTGGGATAGGAAAATGCACTACTAGTATGATTAGACCACGTTTGTTGACCAACTGTTCTATAAGTGATTGAATTGTTTGTCATTGTTCGTTATAAATTATGTCTACTTTTACTAATGGATTTAGACATGGGTAGAAACCAACGTATTATATGCAATGTTTGGTTTTGTCCTAACAAACGTTATTCTCCACATTGTCTTCCTAACTATCTTTAGCGCGTTCCAACAGATCAGAATAGGCTTTAGGAATGGTGGTTTGAAAGTTTCATAAAGACTGTATTTGATATGTGTAAATTATATGGTTTCAACTTTGGTCTATGATCCAATATTGAATCAATCATCCTTTTCAAGAGTCACTGGTGTCTTCCCATTGGGTGCAAAAATCTGTTGCAGTGATCAGAAGTATCATATGGTGATCTATACAAACGAGGCTTATCAGATTGAGCTTTCTTGAGTACTTGGATACAAAGGTTGATCTACCATTCATACTTGCGCATTTGGGTGCTAACATTGAATGGTCTGGATTGAACTGATTGCGTTTATAAAGAAATTTTCAATTTAAAAACTTTATTTTCGTTTTTTTTCCATTTCATCATCCGTGGTCATGTCTTTCATTCCTAACCTTTAATTCCAAAATAACCTTACTTTTCTCTTGGAGATTCACCGTCAAATTGTTGGACCTAGTTAACAGACTCTTTTGGACATAGCTTCTCGTATTATCTGATTGACAACAGAAATTTTATCATATGGTTTTATAGTTTTTAAACCCTTTTTGTATGTCAATGTGTTTATTAGCAAATAGTCCTAAATGAGTCAATTAACTTGTTTGAAGTATTTTTATACTCACATCGTTAGGAATCATTAAGGGCAGTGTAACTCTCAAGCTTAGCACTTTTGGACAGAATGCAATGCATAGAAACTACGCGACTGAGCTAGTAGCCATCCCCCCCATAGCCTACTAGACTCAACAAGGTTTCGTTTTGCACTCCTTCAGTACTTGAGTCCGAATGAATCGCGTGACGTGCGAGAGAGCGAGAGATAATTGCTTTAAAAACGTTTTGTTTTCCTCATTATCAAGAGTGAAATTGTCAATTAAATTAGCAAGCGCCCAGCTCGCTTATCACACTTTCAGTCGCATTTTGATCAAACCTGATTTATCATTAAGTACATACAGTTTATGAATCAGGAATGGGACATTGCAATCAACCTTCTCCAAAACCTATGTGAGTCGTTAATGATTACAGGTTGCTTCAGAATGTCGTCTCACATTGGCAAACACATCATATTCATCATGGTGTTTGTACCTGTTCCAATGGTGTAGTGCAGTTGAACTTGATTCGCAGGTGGAACCGATCCTGGATCTTTGCCATGTAACTGTAAGTGTGATTTCAATTCTTGTTCATCAATCACTTTCATCCCGGTCCCGCTAGCCAATCAGCTTGCTCAGCTTGAAGTGGACCACCTGTTTCACTTGTTTGCACATCCATCATCTTCCTCCTTGTGATACGCCGTAGTCTTTTAACCCGCTTTGCTTCCTGCATTCCTGCATAGTGTCCCAAATCCTTGCAGTTAAAGCACTGTATTCCATGTTCTTTGCACTACCGTACTTCCAACGTTTCCCTAGCCCCAAGCAAACTGTGACTGTTCTTGATACCCAAACTGCCTTAGACTGATTTTCATAGTGTTTATATCTTGGGTGGGTATCTTCAGTCTTGTTCGTGAAGGATTTATGAAGAAGTTCTAAGGTTTTGTTGTTGGTAGTTTTACAGCTTCTTCAAAATACCTAGCAAGGAGTGCCAAGTTCTTTTGCAATCCTAATCCCCTCCGAGCTTGTTCATGATCACTGTCTTCCTCAGAAACTGACTCAGATGAGAGTAACTGGTTTGTCGATCTCTTTGCCTTTGTGTCATGTAGAAGCGCACTTTATCGTGTGAAGGAAGATTGCTAATGTGGTGGTGAATGATAGTGCTTTCTATCTTTGAGGGACTCAGGTGCCTCATAGAAGATTATCTGAATATGGTTTAGTCAGCCGCAAGAATGCTAAATTGGGTTTGCACTTCTAGGCTAATTTCTCAGACGATATCATTAACTTCGTTTTGAAACTGCTTCAGAACGTCAAACAGCTTGTGATATGAGACCGTGTCTATTTCTTGACTCTGCTTGACAACTGTCACAAATCTTGACCATTCTGGTTGAAGTTGTTGAAGAAATTGAACATTCACTTGCATTGGTGAAACGGCATGCAAGTTTTCCTTGTCAACGTCCATTCAGTCCGTTTTGTAAAACCGGGAGTAATAAGACTCCATAGGTATTCTTCAATCTTCTTGGAGGTTAAAACTTCCCAAATCCCAAAATTAGATTGGTCTCACATCTTGTACGTCAGCGTATTTCCCCTTGTTGAAAGCCTTTTCAATGGCTGTTCCCACATCTCCTTAGCTGGGTTACATGCATCAACAGTTGAGTAAATTTCATCCCCAATACCAGTCAGAAATCAAGAAATTAACTTCCTTTTCCGCTTGAAAAGTAAAAGTCTGATCTCAGCTGTCCATGGTTGTATGTATTTCTACTACTTCTTCATGTGCAAGCTACAGGTAGAATGTTCTCCTGCTGCTTTCAAACTGCTGCAATGAGTTACGTTCGTAGATAGGTAAATATGGACCGTCAAAGATGCACTTCCTAGATATTCACCATATTTAGTTGTCCAAGGTATCGTAGAAAAACGCAATGCCACTGAGAATATCTTTCTGGTCCAAAGCATCGGTGGACGTCATGTGAACAGCTGCCATTATATTGTTATGCATTTGGCTATCTGTGGAGGATGTAATTTACTGGAGTAGACATGATTAATGATTAGTTATGAATTAAGAAGTGTAAAAGATTTTTGTTGGATCTTAAGTTGGATATTGTGATGATTTGTGGTTTTTGTAAGCAATTCACGTCGAACGTAGAGGATTTTTTTTTTACAACTACCTATGATTAAAAACCGATAAATGGAGATTAACAGGATTTTACAGAATCAATAGGAAAACCGAGAAATGATTTTGATGCGGAATCAGCGGCCCAAAAATTCCATAAAAACAGAAAAATGTCGTCAATAAATCACTGAATAACAAGTCTTTTTGGGGCTTTTTTTTCTTGAAAAATCCTTAACCTGCCAAGGGTGGTTTACAGCGTGATCCTCCCTCGTTTTTTTTTCTCTTTCGATTTGAGAGCCACGGGCCTGAAACGGAGTTACGATCAAAAGTTTTATGGCCCGTTTTACTGAAACCCTTTTCCGTCACAACAAATTTCAAAAAAAAATTTCGTTCGGGTCCAACAAAAATTTGCTCGTTCCGATCCTCTCGTTCGATCGCAAGTCGTTTCGATCCCCCCCGCATGTTTCGAGATCGCGTCGGAATATTCGATCGCATTCGTCTCGATCGCTCGTAATCGATAGCTCGTATATCGTCTCGCTCGTATCGATCACGCTTAGTTCGATCACTAGTCGATGCTCGTTCGATCACGCTAAGTTCGACACCTAGATTCGAATGTCGCTCGTTTACGATCACGCTAGTTCGATCACCTAGTTCGATCGCTCAACTCTTCAGATCCAAACTTTGTCGCTCGTGATCAGATCGAACAAACGATTTTCCACTTCGACCCCGAACGTAACGTGTTTTCCCACTCGTTCGAAAACGTTCTTCTCAAAAAACAAAAGAGCGTAAAACGTCGTTATTATTTTTTTCCAACGAAGCGCCCAAAAAAGAAACCGATTTATTGCCGAATCAAAACAAAGAAACAAGTATGCCGAGTGATGTAACCAACCAAACCTTCACAAAAGAATCCAATATGCTTACAACAAAGAAAAAAAAAAAAAAAAACCACGAAAATCCACCCGAGTGCCCCGATTGATAAAACCACATGTAGGAACCCTATTAATGCTTCACTTCATAACCCGAACCACGAAACAAGAAACTAAGAAAAGAGAGAGACTCGAAATGTAGAGAGAGAGAAGAGAGAGAGATGAGAGAAAAGAGATGAAAAAGAAATTTAGATTTTTAGAATTAGATATTTTTGAAAAATAAAATATCTATATATATATTTAGATATTTAGAAAATATCTAAATATATATATATACCCCCTACGGAATTTAATGTGACCGCTCGGGAATATTTAACTAGGACCCGTGCTCGGTTTTGCTTGGGATGATACCCGAAACATATAACAGAATATTAGATTATTGTAAGAACTATTTAAACCCTCTCCACACATGGAGAGGGTGTTGGAAAAATCATTTGACACACACTCTTTAGTGTGTTTTCTCTCCATCCATCTCTCTCTCTAACTCTCTCTCTCTCTAGCTCATATTTGTGTGAAATTTGGGATCCTACATTTCCCATTTTCACAAAACTCAATGTTTTCCCTATTTTCAATCAATCCGTGTTGCAAAATATCCGCGTATTTCAATTTATATCTAGACGAGACAAACCGGTTAACAAGAATGAGCTAAACCAAACACACCCTATATGTTGTAAAACACAAAACCAAACGCCCTATATGGGCAGCCTTAAACCCATATCCAAACACTCCTTTTTCTGCCATAAAACACAAATCCAAACACCCCTTTAGGCAGTTTTAAACCCATATCCAAACACTCCTTTCTCTGCCATAAAACACAAATTCAAACACCCCTTTAGGCAGTTTTAAACCCACATCCAAACACTCTCAAAACTAAATCAAGTAACAAGAAAAGGAAAATAACTTTAAACAAACAAAAATGAAATAAACCACAGAAAGTTTATTATTAGTTTTATAAAGGATAAAACCATCCAAATTGGAAAATGATGGTGAGGTGGTGGTGGTCTAGGCGAGGTGGCGTCGGCTGGAGATGGTGGCTGACTAGTCGTGTGCCGTGGTGATGAAGGTGGCGACGGGAGTGATGGAGACGATGGTGATGGTGTTGGTGATGTGGTGATGGCGTAGAGAGGGTGATGAGACGATGATGATGATGAGGCACGTATGGTGGCGATGGTAGTGAGGTGGCTGTGGTGGGTCGGAGCAAAGGTGGTGGTGGTGACGTGGCTGTGAAGATGGTGATAGTGGCGACGTGGTGATGATGGCATGGTGATGAGGGTGGTGGTGTTGATGGCGGCTGTTGGGGGGGTTCGTGGTGGAGATGATGATGTAACCACGGTGGAGGAGGGTGGCTGGCGTTCGGAGTTGGTGGCGGCTGGACAAAAATCAGCCGGAGGTTGGCCGGATCCGGATGGCGGCGCCGGAACCTTAATGGGAGGAGGGAGATGATGTGTTATATTTTTTTGTAAAAATGATTTAAGTGTTTATAAATTTTATATATATAATAAAGTTATAAAATGAAATGAAATATGTATAATAGTTTAGGGTTGATGGTGTAAATATTTCACAGGGACCAAAAATGTAACATTTGAGTAACTTTTATAAATATTGGTTCGGGACTCATTTGGACTAGTTAACGGTTGAATTAAATTACGAAAGTTGCGCCGTTGTTTTTCAAATTATTTTTCCATCGAAAATAAGTATTTACATGACTATTATTTTATAAATGTTTTTATAAAATTTATTTAATGTTTATTATTCGTTTTGTGTATTCATCGGGCATCACGGACAAGCTTTGTCAAAATGAAACTTTAATTTGAACATTCGCGTTTTTGAATAAACGTTTTCGAATAAATTATTATATAATTTATAAAATACTTTTATTTAATAAAAGTGATAATTAATTATAAATTAATTATTTTCGTTGTTGGTACGCGTTGTTTATAAAATTTTGCAAGGATATTTCAGTCACTTTCTGCTTGGTTTCGTGTCTCGGGCAAAACTAAAAAGTTGTCTGGAATGTCGTTTTACATCAAATTGCTTTAGAGTCCGAGTCGTGAAAACGTGATTTAGCGGGTCGTTTTTGATAAATCAATTTAGGAATAAAATATATCTTCTCGTTTTCAAGTCAAATAAGTTAGAAAAATAAATTTGCAAATGAGCGATAATAATCGTAACTATGATTTATTATTTAAATATAAACACGTATTCAAAATTTTTTACCGGCTACGCGGTAATTCGTTTTTATGTGGCCGTCAAAAGGTCAAAAGTCAAAAAAGTAAAAATTGGTACTTAAATGTCATAAGGGTTTAAATAGTAATTTAAAATATCAAAGAAATTGGAGGTGTGGACATTGGACGATATGGGTTCATCAAGAAATGTTGGATCGAAAATCTAAATTTGAGTTCAAATATACCAAAATGTAAACGTTTATAAAATCTTGAAATCTGGTCATCATCATTGAATGGTTACAATCGTTGCTTATTATATTACATTGAAATAGGGTGCGGCGAGTGTGGGTGAAAAGGACGCGTTCCCTTGGTAGTAATAAATGATAAAATTCAGTTATGTAACTGTCTTTGGAACGTCACTTTGTAACTGCCATTTAGTGGTGGGTTAGTTGATTACCGGTTGGATGGGGTTTCGGCCCAATATTTCAACCCTTAATCCAACAAAACGACTATTGTTGTGACGTTATCTAGTAAGTCCGTTAACTTGTTCTTATGGTTAAGAACTTGATCTTCGGAAAGTGCTTTTGTAAGTATGTCGTTTCTCGGTAGTATCTCCACTTACGAATATTCCGAATGGTATGTCGTGTGCTCTGTTCAAACGCATTCTCTTATGGGAAGTGGTACTTCGTGTAATGAAGTTTGCTCCTTTCATGAAATACGGGGTTCTTTCATTAGTGCTATAGCGTGTGGACATTGTTGTCAACTTGTATTGTAAACAATTTTCTTCTTGAGAGAATGTGTAAGTTATGCTTTGTAGTCTCTTTAAAACATATGTTGTGTTGCTGCGCGAGGAATTCTGATTCACAATATTATGACGCTGGTAGTTCCTTTGTTCCTTCATTTGAGGGTTGACTCAGTAGCTACTGTCGTTTGAATCATGTATCTGAGTTTCTCGTTTATGCTCCTGGTAGGTGTGATTCCATAATCCTTCGTTCCTTTTACATAGGGTAGTACTTGTTTATAGCCTTTCATATGTTGCTCTTGTGGTCTTGCATTAAAACGGACCTAAGTAATCCCACAGAAATAACTTAAGTCGAGAGAGCTTGTGTGATAGCAGGTATCTTAAATGATTCCAAATTAAGGCTTGATATTTTGTTGATGAATTGAACCATTGTTCCTTCCCGTGACCTTTGTTTAGTCTTGTTCATGGATTCCATTGGTTTCAATGTTTCTCGTTGCAGTTCTATCATTCCAGCTTCCTTAGGGATTTTGTTGTTGCTATGCGGATTGCCATTATAAACTGGGTTTCTCTGTCGTGTAACTTTTCATGGAAGATTTTTGTTATCCTTGTCATAAAGTGTTAATTCATCGTCTTCCATTACTACTTTACAAACAATTTTCCAGTGAATTGTTCAGGCTTAATAAGTTGCTCTTTATGCTAGAAAGCTAATTTCAACGTGTGATATGATTCTTTGCTTCTCATCATCACATTCTATTAGAATTGAACCTTTTCCTTTGATCTCTATGTATGAACCATCTCCGAATCTTACTTTTCCACTAACCTTCTCATCTAATTCTTTGAAGTGTTCTCTCACTCCAGTCATGTGATTACTAGCTCCGTTGTCTAAGTACCATAGACTATCCATATTTGTCTCTTTATATCCTACATCTTTTTCATGTAGCGAGACCTTTTGTTCTTCATCTTCTAATATTGCCATTAGTAAGGTTGGTTCTAAATCTTCTTCAACGAGGTTAGATTGCTCGTTTGGTTTTGTCCTTTGAGGACATTTAGGTGCAATGTGCCCTATCTTCTTGCATTTGTAGCATTGTAATTTGCTAGTATCATAACTTGATTTCTTGAAGTTATCTCTCTTATAATTCTTATGAGAGTTTTCTCCATCTTTCCTCTCTTCCTTAAAATTCTCATGGTTTCTTCCTTGTGAGAATTTATGTTTTCCACGTCCACGTCCTCTAAAATACTTTCCTTTATTCTCATGTCGAGTGAACATCAATTTCTCTTGATTGTCCACTTGTTTGCCTCTCTTATACTTAATTCTTTCTTCATAAGTCTTAAGTCTTCCAATTGCTTCTTCTAAAGTCATTTCATCTAGATCCGAGTATTGCTCTATTGACGCAACTATTTGCAGATACCTATCGGGTACAACATTTAATAGTTTTCGCACTAGTGTTTCATCTTCCATTGTATGCCCTAGACTGGCTGCTTTGTTTACTATGGTTGTTAGTTTTGCGGTGAAGGTGTCGATGGTCTCGTCTTCCTTCATGTGTAACATCTCAAATTCGGATTTGAGTGTTTGCAACCTTGCTTGTTGGACTCTTTCTTCTCCTATGTGTCTAGTTTTTAAGGCATCCCATATGGCTTTCGCGGTTTTGTGTTTTGTGATTTGAAGCAATTGTTCTTCTGGTAAGGCTTGGTAAAGGAATGCGATAGCAGTTTTGTCTTTTTTGTTATCTGCTTGGGTTTTTTCATTTGGTTCTATCATTTCCCATAAACCATTTGCTTCTAGAATAATTTGCATTCGAATTGCCCATAATGAGTAATTCGAGGGTTTTAAAATTGGACATTGGAATTGGGGTGTACTGGCGGTACTAATTTCCTTCCTTGAACTATCTCCACTTTCTTTCGTCATATCTCTAGGATATTGAATAAAATCTCCAAAATAAAATATCTAACACTAAGTGTGTTGAATTTTGTGGTGAGTACTCTGGTTTTGTGCCTTACAGGCTATCAATCTTAACGGGGACTAGTTTTCTTCCAAAAAAAACTATCCTTGGGGATTTTATATTCTAAAACGAATAACCTAAGGTTAATTACTCCTTAAAAATTATTCTCTGAATATAGTAAGCAGTGTAATCACTAGGTTACTATATTTCTATCTACGGGTTTTAGGAAAAGTTACTAATTTAAAGTTATAGGGTAACTTTTGTAAAGGCCTAAAACTAAATATCTATATAGAAAATGATTATATAGAAAGATGAAAAGTGGAGGGGGTTTTTGTAATAACCTCTTAGGGTTAATAACCCTAGTTGTGTGTGTCCCCTTTTATTTATCCGCCCCTTTTTTGTGTTTGGGAGTTCGTCTCCTTTGTGAGTTCGTCTCCTTGGGGTTTTGTTCTTTCTGCTTCTCTTGTCTGGTGGTTCTTTATCCGCCGACTGAGATGGCGATTGTAATCGCTCTTCTTCTTCTTCTTCTTGTGTTCGTAACCACGGATTCCCTGATTTGGTTTGTGCGAAATTAGGGTTTCGCAACAAAATTGGGATCTTCTAACGTCCTTCGATTTTGGGCGTTTTTGGATAAACGTGAATCAAATGATGATTCAAGCGGGTTCAATTATCGACTCTTCAAAGAGGTGTGTTTGTTCCCTTTTTTGATGTTTTGATCTTCGTCCGTTTTTGAGATGACTCTGTTATCTAATTTATGTGGTTAAAATTGTTGTTTTGAATCTGGAAAAAAAATGGTGCCTAACCCTTTGATTTTCGGGGTTATCTTTTTTCGATTATGTTCTTGATGAGTTTGCAGGGATGAAACCCTTTGCTGCCAATGATTATTCACTTGGTAGCAATTGTTGGGGTCTCCTTTTTCAAAGTTTTGATAAAACACAGAAATGATTTTCTTGATTGTGTTTATTTGTTTTGCAAACTATTTTCTGGAAAAGTTTTGATGCGGTTTGTTCTTTGATTCAAAACAGGAACACAGATGACAATGGTTTATGATGATTTGGTTTGATCAACCAAGAGCTCTGATGCCAAATGTTGGATCGAAAATCTAATTTGAATCAAAATATACCAAAATGTAAAGTTTTATAAATCTGAATTTGTCATCATCATTGAATGTTTACAATTGTTACTTATTTATATTACATGAATGGGTGCGAGTGAAAAGACGCGTCCCTTGGTAAAATAACTGAAAAACAGTTATGTAACTGTCTTTGTAACCGTCACTTTGTAACTGCCATTGTTGGCGGGTTTGTGATTACCCGGTTGGATGGGTTTCGGCCCAATAAAGAAAGCTGGCACGTACTTGGTTTAAGTCGGTTGATGAATTACCCATGAATATTGAAGACCTAGATTATGACCCATTGTACCCATTTGGTTTGGACTAACCACAACACGCACTAAGGCCACATAAAATGTCATCTATGATGTCTTTTCGTTCTAATTTAACATGATAATCTTGTTGAGTCTAAGAGTTTGATTACTTAATGCTTCATGGTAGGTATACAATATAAAAGATGTTATAATTTAGAAACCTTTTTTACCATGAAAATACCATCCATCAAGAGAAAGTTTTGACCTTTTTCATACTCTTCTCCACACCATTGTCTGCTATAGCTTTTTGTTGTTCTGTCAATTTTTATCTTCTGATTTCCTATTAGGTGACACCAATACCCATCATTTTCCCTTCAACCTGTACAGCAGGAACTATAACATCGAATCTTAATCA
>BQNB010069265.1:0-33552 GCA_026074375.1 Tanacetum coccineum | reverse complement strand
ATTTTTCTTTATTTAGTGAAATTTTAGTTTACAATTTTAGGGTTAAGTTTTAGTCCATTTTGCTTAATAAATTTCTTTTCCGTATTTGTTTAATTGTTCGAATTTTTCAAATCGAATATCTTTGCTCCATTCAAATCAGGATCCGAACATAAACGTGGTTTCAATTTCACTAGTCATTGGGGATAACGACCCGGGTGATCATACTTGCCCGGTTAAACATACGTATTATATATTATATTATATATATTTTTGAGAGTGAATTTTATCAAGGGAAACTTGGTAATTTTCTTAATTTCTCTCTTAAGGTTATATTATATATATATATATATTTTAGGTACGTAAAACTTGCAATCAGGTAAGTTAATTAGGGTTAATTATGCTAAATTCGGAATAGAAATCTGGGCAGAATTTTAAGTCATCTTGCGAGAGCCATATCTCGGTCATACAAATAGCTTTTATTGTTTTTCTTGAGCCTAAAATTAACTACAGAGAGTCTACTTTCCAACCCAAGTGGTTTCATGAATTAAAAGTGAGTGGAAATTAGTCAAATTAATCAAACAAGATTCGTTGTCAAAACTGAGTTTTCGGGGCAGATTCTGAGTTGTGTTTGTGAGGTCAAAAACCATATCAAAACATCTTTTTAATTAATGGTCTTGCTACTGTAGTAAGTTCATGATGTTTATGATTTTATAGAATTTTTGTAGAATTTTCATAAGTGTTTAAATGGGTCTGATCAAGCTAAACGTTTTGAAGGTCGAATCAGGTCAAATTCTGGACACTTTGTGATGTTGAATTTTTATAAAATGGTTACACTCACTATTATTTTTATCTAAAAATCATAGAAGCTCAAAACTCATTGGGGAGCTATGAGATGTGAGGAGAAAACCTAATTAGGTGTTTAAGTATTTTATTTAGAGTCATCTTGTGACTATAAAAACTAAGTAAAAAAGCAGAAAGTTGAGAAGTAAAGTTTGTGAGGTAATTTGAGGTTAGCAAGTATGAGGAGTATATAGAAGAGTTGAATCAAGATAGGATAGAGAGTATCTATCGTTGTGATTGTTACATCGACTTGGGTGTGTGACCTAATTGATGGTAACATATGTGCGTATTCTTTTATTTAGATTCTTTGCAAGATTAAGTGAAGGAATTGGAATTTGCTTTGCAGCATGTGAGTTTTACAGTCCTACTTTTTACTTATATTTTATTTTTGAATTATGAACCACAATTTGTGTTTTTAAGTGTTAAACTATATGATTGCTATGTGCTATTGCTATGTGATATTAGTTGTGGTAAGGCATGTGTATGTGAGGATGACATGACCTTGTGTGAGACTCGAACAGACTTAGCTAGTCAAGTGGGTCAGTCTTGCGCGGAGATATTATAGGACGGAGAGGTACGATCTACCCCAGATATATGTGAATTTATTTTGTGATAGAATAGCCATGCATATATGTTCGTAAATGTTGTTTTTGTTGATCGCGGTGTCATAAGTGAGTCTTAAACCTGTAGCTCTCACCAAAAATTATGTTAACCTTTTTAGCATCATTTTTAGGTGAGCAAAACGTGTGAAGAGTTAGGAAGAGAAGTTATATGGACCATAGGCTTGCATGCGGAGTCTATGTTTTATCTATTTTAGTTTTTATTTGAACTTGTCATGTTTTGTTCTTCATGCATTATATGTTGGATTATTGTTTTGGGCGTTGTCATAACACGCTTTGGATCTTGAAGTTTATTGAATGACATTTTTAGTTTTCTCTATTTTGACACCTTGTGTTGTGATGATGCCTATTGATCATGCCATGTGATTCCGCCTTGGCGGGGTGTGACAATCTAAACAAGTTACTCCATCTAAATCCATAGTACTTATCATTGCGGTCTCGAGTGATATACCAAGCCAAGTTCTAAAGTCTACAACATCACCGACACACTTATGTTTTGTGGAATTTGGGTAAACATTTGGAAACGGAAAGGCTAAATCCTCACAATATCTAACAAGGGTTATTGTGTGCGGGTTATGTAACATGTAATTTCATAAAAGTATGTTTGAATTTTTTTAAATTTGAGCATAATTTAAGCATTTTAATGAGAAAAAATAAGACAAGTAAACATTTTAATTCCATCCCCCACTTGAATTATACAACCTCCTCGTTGTATATATAAAACATTAAATACGGGAATTTAAAAAAAATTAGAATGAGAAACTCCCTTGATAATTGCTTTGTGGATTTTATGAGCAAGATTGTGTTGAACAGCCGCCTTGAAGTTTCAAGACTCCAACACTTTAAGATCTCCAGATATTTAAATTCTCCACCAATATTCGTTGATATTTCTTTCACGAGGTCCTATAGAAAATATAGGAAGAACATGTGTATTCCTATCTTGGTACCTACGTTTAATTTAAACTAAACAAAATAATTACAGGTCAGTCTGGTGGATATGGCGTATCAGATGAATGAATACGTCGTATTCAAAATCTGACAATAATGTTTTTAAAGTGCAAAAAATAAAGACTGATAACGTCCAGACAATCAATATGCCGTATGGTATGGAGCGGATACGCCGTATTGATGTTTGGGAAGACAGACTCGATAACAAAATTAAATAACTTTTCGGGTTGTCTCCCGGGAAGCACTTTTGTTTATAGCGAAGTCTTTAAGTCACCATCCATCCTTCATCCATAATCTGAAAGATTTCTTGGTAAGCTCGGCATGCCTCTTTTCTTGTAACAGTAAGATCGTCGTATTTGTCTTCTTTTACAGCAACATACTCTTCATCATCATTGAACGAATATTTGATCATCATATATCTCCTTATATTGCACACCGGTAGCTCATGAACTTCACATAATTCTTCACTCTTATTATGTTCATGATTTATCTCATAAGCATCATCGTGGTTTGTATAAGTATTCCATCGTCTCTTTTATTCGTAACGTGACTCATCATCATTTTTTTTGATAAATCCTTCCATGATAGCTTTGTTTCTTAAAGCCCTCATCTTTAAGTTTACTATCTTCCAAAGCTTCGTATCATTCATAATCCTGATAATGGAGTTGGTTTTCAATAATTTAAGTTCCGGGTAAATTTCCTCCATTACAGTATCCATCGTCCTTCCAACTACATGTTGGCCATTCCGAACACCTAGTCTTATAGTTGAAAGGCTTGCAAGTATGTTTAACTGGTGTAGGTTTGGTCCAAACTTCGGTGTTAGCATATGGCTTCTCATCGACCCATGGTACATCCTTGTTCCATTCATAGATCCAATCATTCTTGTAATCTTCATACATCTTGAATCCTATAATATCCTTTGTAAGTAAATCTGGATCGACTTCGAGAAGGTAGTTCAATTCCTTAAATGCTGAACAGAGAGGTGTCTCGTAATCAAATATATTAGTGTCGATCCTAAAGACTTCAGCAACATCATCTTCATCATCAGAAGATTCCTCATCAGTGAGCTCTACTTCATCATCTCCTCTGATCCAGTAAATCCATAATGCTTTCATAGTATAATGATCCATTGTCTTGTAGTTGAAATTTTTTGATCCCAACCATTCAATAAATGCAACATCAGACGGATCATACCCCATATCATCATCAGCTTCTTGTTCTGAATCATCATCCATTTTTGAGTCACATGGGATGTTAGCAACTTCAACTTCATATGTGAATAAATCATCATCCATTCCGCTTAATCGACTGACTTCATTGTTGAAAACTTCAAGTGGTGTATCGCAAGTGAGCGGAACATCTTTGACCTTAACATCCTTAATTTTCTCGAACTCTCCTTTGATAACCTTTGTCATTCTTACTGAAAAATGCCCAGAAAATTATCAGTAGAACCAGTGAAGAAAGGTATATAAAAAAAATTAGGCTAAAAGTTCGAGAATGGAAAAGAACTTTATCACATGACCGATACGCCGTATCCAATGGAAGTAGATACGCCATATTCATCATTTGAATGAATACGCTGTATTGGACAGAGAACTGGATACGACGTATCTAATGGAAGTGGATACACCGTATTTAGCTACCGACCAGAACATTGTATTAAGAAAAACAACTAGATACGCAAACAATTAAACACACATATATACAAGCAAACAATTAAAGATAAATATACAAAATTTACATAATATACAAGAATATACACTAATCTAAATTACACTAATCCTAAGGGTTAGATCTAATCTAATGTTAAAAACCAAAATATCAAATAAAAATCAAGATTAATTTTCACTCCCCGACAACGGCGCCAAAAACTTGATTGTGTCGTTGTGTGGTGTATATTTTATTGATTCAAGTTTTAAATTTATATTTTGCCGACTAAACAAAAAACAACACTTTAACGGGCAGTGTACCCGATCGGTAGTAGTTTCGTGATAAGTAGGGTATCGAACACTTGAAGCGAGGTTAAATCTATCAATTTAATTAATATATTGGTTATCCAATCTATGTTAATTCTACTCTATTCTAAACATATGTCAGTCCTAGTTCCTAATTCTAACGGGAAAAAGAGGGTTTTCAGCCTGAGAGACTGGTACGGTTTGGTTGGTGACTACAATCAATTCAAGACATTTTTACCCACGCGGGCTAATTAACAAAAGATAAAAGAGCAGTCGAGCCAAATATAAGAAAACTATATTAACCATTATTAATTTGATTAGAAAGTTGGTTTGTTTATTAAGTGCAATGATTTTTTTTCTTGAGGTGGCATATCATTCTTAAGACTTAGGCGTTACATCATCCTAAGACCTAGACACATTAATTCTGTCACAATTAAAGCATTCGCATAAAGCATCCTTATTTGCTGATTATAATCTATCTTAGGGATTAAAGCAATGGTAATCTTGTTAAACCCTAGCTCATAGAGACTTTACCCACTTACCGCTTAATGGCAATTCATACACTAGTAGCCCACTTGTCCAGCTATCCAATGGAATCAGAACGTTACTTGTTGAATTATCTAGGTCACTTGCTAGTCAACACGATCAATAAACCATTGGCAATATCCAATTATCTAGTTAAGCCCGAAGTGTATCCTAGACACAGACTTAGAAGGACAATATTTATGTAACTATTATTCTAGATGTATGAATTACTATATGGAGAGCTATCCCAGACTCTAGATCTACTTGGTCCGTATCACTAGATCTAGTTGAATGATAGGTCGCATACAAAAGCGCGTAAACAAGTATAAATTGATAAATATAAACAAGCATACAACGATAAATCAAGAAATCGAGATAAACAAATACCAAACATTCAGATCTTCATAATAATGGCTAATACCCGAAGGTATTAGCCTTCAAACGTCATAATAAATACAAGAGTAATTATTTAGCCAAGGTAAACTAACCGAGTTAACGAATGATACCAAAAACTGAACGATTACTAAAGTATACGGAATTACACGTTGTCTCCTATGGAATTGATAACGTTGCTCGACCTCTTCTGCTCTTTTTCTCCTCTGAAAATTGACTTTTATGGTTTAGGTATCAAGAATATGATTTAGCACACTTAAAACTCGTTTTTGAGTTTTGTATTTATAGGGTCTGGAAGTCGGTTCGATACGGCGTATCCAAGGAATTGGATACGGCGTATTGTGGATTTCTTGGAGTAGGAACCACGCTTGATATCTTCCAGAATATTATATTTATTCCATATCTTGAATACGGCGTATTGAGTCTCTTTGGATACGGCGTATTGAGCTTTATCCTCTGTGGTCTTTGGTGAGTGCAGGCACGGATACGCCGTATCTTCCTTGATGGATACGGCGTATTGGTCTTCAAAATAGTAATCTTCAAAATATCTTCATTTAAGCTCCAGAATGCGCGCCTTTTGCTATCTTTCACCAATTACTCTATAATTACTACAATTCTCAAATATAAACGATTAAGTAACAATTCTTTGCAATAACTATACAAAATGGGTTAATAACATGGGATAAATGATGCTATAAAATAAACGTTATTTGATGTCATCAAACACACATAAAAGCACATAAACGAGTATCATGCGATAAACATAATCAATAATCAACGATAAATTAAGCAATCGAGATAAACAAACCAAACATTTAAATCTTCATAAATATGGATAATACCTAATGGTATTAGCCAATAACCATTATGATAAATACAAACATAATAATCAAATCAAAGAAGGTAAACTAACCGAGTTAAACGAATGATACCAAAGATTGAACGATTAGCAAGAGTATATAGATTACAAGGGTTTCCCTATGGATTAAAGCATGTTGCTGCACCTTTTTGGCTTCTTTTGTCTTCTGAAAATCGATATTGGTAGTTAAAAGCATACTAAAAACTTGTTTTTGAGTTTTCTATTTATAAGGTCTGGATTCAGTGTTGATACGGCGTATCCAAGGTGTTGGATACGGCGTATTAGGGGTTTCTTGGAGTAGAGACCACGTTTGATATCTTCTAGAATATTTTATTCCCATATAGCTTGAATACGGCGTATTGCCTTTCCTGGATACGGCGTATTGGATCTTGTGGTCTTCGTCTTTGGTGAGTGCACGCACAGATACGTCGTATCTTCCTTGATGGATACGGCGTATTGTGTCAGAACAGTAATCTTCAAAATATCTTCGTTTAAGCTCCAGAATGCGTGCCTTTTTGCTATCTTTCACCAAGTACTCCATATTTACTGCAATTCTTAAATATAAACGATTAAGTAACAATTCTTTGCAATAATTATACAAAACGGGTTAATTACATAGGATAAATAATGCTAAAAAATAGACGTTATTTGATGTCATTAAATATCCCCCACTTGAATCCTACTTGTCCTCAAGTAGCCTTTAGAAGTTTATGAAAATGTATCCCTACGGATTTTTCCGTTTAAGCATTTATTTGATCTATTACAAGTACACAACCAAACACATCACAGAATAGGAAGATGAAAACACTCAAATCACTCAACTAATATATGTGGTAACATGTAACTAATTCGCTCAATTGCTCGGTCATGATGAGTATTCTATCATAAGCTTGGCAAGGATACACATCTCCACCACTAGAGCTAAGGAGTAACAAGTTTATAAAGGCAAATATGGATTTTAATAAACGCTTAGGGCTGATCATTCTAAATCTTTCACCAAAAGTACCACACCAACAAGGCAGCTGAAGCACACATACATGGCCGTAACAACAGAATAGACATGTGTGTTCGATCACATCCTCATTCGAGTTTAACCAAGGGTTAGGATGAAGAATGATATACGGTAGGGATCTTCTAACTTTCACCAATAGTAATAAACCAACAAGGCAGCTGAGACATGAATACATGGCCGTAACGACGGAATAGACATACATGCTCGTACACATCCTCATTCGCGTAAAACCCATGGTTAATGATTAAGAAAGGGAATTAAATTATTGTAAAATAAAAATTGTGAAACAAATAGACTAGGTCCAAAATATAAGTTACTAGACACTTTTTTCTGACCGTTACCATGATAAAGACACCAATATTTATAAACGTCTTGATCATAGATCAAAAACTGTTAGGAATATGAAATTATTAGAAAAGTCTTGGTCACTTCTTAGATATCGGTAGTTAGCTCGTCAAGTTAATATTTGGAAACTTACTTAGGTAGTTAGACCAAGGCCCATGGATAAGTCCATTAAGCCAAGGCCCATCCGCCCCTTGTAAGTATATATACACCTCTCCATGCCTTGGAGAGGTAGTTGGTTGGTTTTATTTCTTATATAGTTCAACAAGTATTTTCTCTCTCATCTTTCTCTTACTAAAACCTTCCTCCCAAAGTCTTTCTCTATCTAACATTTCTTGCTAAATATTTCGTGTATGTGTTAAGTGATTATAGCTATTCTATAATTGGTATCAAGAGCCATAGAGTAGTGTGTTTAGATATTGTGTTTGAAAAAGTTTTCGTGTAGTTTTTCCTCTAAATACCATTCGTCTTTTGATTTTTTCTTAGTTTTTAAGCTTAAAATCCACACTAAAGGATCATATACATAGGTAGCTTTAATCTAGTATCCTTGGATATAGGTGTGTGTGCTTAGATTCATAGAAAAATCTGTTAGTTTTTTTGTCATTTGTGTTCGTAAGCTTTATAAACGTCAAAATCTTGATTTTAAAATTTTCGGCTTAAAAACCTTAAAGTTTTCATTTTTCTTGTCCCTATAGGCTTAGTAACACTTTTGGTACAAAAAATTTTGGAAAACAATCATCAAAAACGTGTCTTTTTGAGCTTTGAAAAATTAGGTTTTCATGAAGTACCGATCTAGTCAGTGCCGATCTAGTCAGTGCTGATCTAGTCAATGCCGATCTAGTCACTTGTAGTGTGTGCCGATCTAGTCAGTTGTAGTGTGTGCCGATCTAGTCAGTTGTAGTGTGTGCCGATCTAGTCAGTGCCGATCTAGTCAGTTGTAGTGTGTGCTAATTTAGTCAGTTGTAGTGTGTACCGATCTAGTCAGTGCCGATCTAGACAGTTTCCAGCCTCAGCCGATCTAGTCAACTTCAGAGATTGCCGATCTAGTTCCTTCTTCAAAGCACTACCGATCTAGTTACTACTACAAAGTGCCGATCTAGTTTACTCAACAAGACTACCGATCTAATTACTTCATCAGTGTCTACCGATCTAGTTTCTTTAAGACCACCGATCTACCATTTTTAAAGACAACCGATCTAGTTGATTTCATAAGACAACCGATCTAGTAATTTTGATTGAACATGATCTAAACAATTCTCAAAAGACAACTTTAATTCAAACACAATACCACCGTTCGATCCGACAATAATCCTTAAACATACAAAGTAAAAAATGTCTTCTCTTGCCGAATTCGCTATCCTTAATGGTGCCGATAACAGACCTCCAATGTTGGACAAGCTTATGTACGAATTGTGGAAAAGTAGAATGGAGTTGTACATGGAAAACCGAGAAAATGGTTACTTGATCCTTGAATCTATCAGAAATGGTCCCCTTGTTTGGCCAATAATTGAAGAAAATGGGGAAATGAGAAGAAAGAGAGTTCCTGAATTGTCAGCACCTGAGAAACTTCAATATGAAGCTGATGTCAAGGCAACAAACATCATTCTTCAAGGTGTTCCAGCAGACATCTATGCACTTGTGAGTCACCATCGTGTAGCCAAGGATTTATGGGAACGAATTGAGCTGTTAATGCAAGGAACGTCATTGACTAAGCAAGAAAGAGAGTGCAAGTTATATGATGCTTTTGATAAGTTTGCTTACATTAAAGGAGAAACCCTGTCTCAGTACTACTACAGATTTGCTCAATTGATCAACGATATGCACATCTACCAGATGAGGTTGCAACAGTTTCAAGTCAACACGAAGTTCTTGAACAGTCTTCCTCCTTAATGGAGCAAATTTATAACTGATGTCAAATTGGTGAAGGATCTGCATGTCACAAACTTTGATCAGGTTTTTGCTCATCTTGAACATCATGTGTTAGGTTTATGAAAAGTGTCGATTATGTGGTTTTATTATATTTTGTTATTAGACTTTATTTTGTTTAGTTTAATATAGCTTGTAATAAGGTTTATTATGCTTTAAGTAAGAAATAGCATAATAACCAAAGTCTAGGGACTAGTATTGACAAGTTAGGAAAATAAGGAAGGGAAGCCTCCCTCCCATTGCCTATAAATAGCCCTCTAATCTTCATTAGAGGGTGATGCTCTTGTAATAAACTTTCATTTTTCCCTCCATAATAAGATTTGAATTTTCCCTTCACTTGCCCTCATTCTCTCTAATCTTACATGTTGATATGATTGATTCAAGATTCATGTGACCTATCAAGTGGTATCAATCGCCAATAGAGAAGTCGAGTGCTTGATTTGTGCGTGTTTTTGTTCGACCGAGAATCAAGAAGTGTTGGATTCCGAATTCGGTTGGAGATATTGAGGTTTCGAGATTGATTTTGGCTGTGATTTCGAGTTTTTGGACGTTATTGTATTCTCGGAACTGTTCATTTCATTCTCGGAAGTGTGGATTTGATTTTCGGTTGAAGCGGTGCATTCTCGGTAGAGTGTTTTTGAGTTTCGGAAGACTTTTTCTTGTAAATTTAGCAATTTCAGTACGAAATATCATTGTAATAGATATATTCGATCTTTTGGTTATATCAAAAGTCGTTTATTAGGAATTCGGTATTAAACTCGGTTTTATCGAGTTTGAAAAGTTCACAAATTCGGTTCTATCGAATTTGTGATATAGGGAATTTTACTAAGCATTAACTCGGTAATAAGCTTTACAAGTCATTTTACACTTTCATTTCACGGTTTTATCGTGTTTTGAAGTGTTAAAAATCGGTTTTTCAAGATTTACTAAACTCGGCAATCAAATTCGGTTTTATCGAATTTGAGTTTTTAGAACACTTGGATTATCTAATCATCATAAAATTCGGTTTCATCGAATTTGTGGTAAATCCGAAATCATCAAAAGTATATCAATGAAACCCCTCACATGAATTCCCTACTAAGTGTACTATAAGATTTTAAGTTTCTTCATATGTAGTCGATGATAAGTTACGTTAAAATATGTAATTGTTTTATAATGTTTTTTTTCCCCCTTATAATATATTATATTATTTTTTAAAATATACCCCCCCCCCCCCCCCCCCCCCTTACCTTATAACCCTCCCCCCCCCCCCCCCCCCCCCCCTTATATTATATATGTCGATGATGATTAAAAGACAAATGTGTAGGTTTTAATAAAATCAAGTCCTTATATATTTATTATATATTTTTATAATTTCTATCCAATATATATTACATATCATATTTTTATGAACTACAACAAATGGCAAATATACCCTTGATTTTTATAATTTTATGAGTTTAATCCTTTATATATATAAAGTATATATATATATTAAACCTTTGACTTTAAAATTTGGCAAAACAGCCCCTTGTAGTTATAACTTTAGGAAAATGACATTTTTGACCCAAAACTATATAATTTCATAAATTTACAATATATACCCTTGTGCATGAAAATATTTACAATTTTAGTCCAAAATTCATAATCTTGATATTTTTCATTTAGAAGTAATTTGGGTAAAGCTTATTAATATACTGCTAAAATAAGTTAGAATAAATAAGTTTTACGAGCTTATAGCTTATCAAAAGAGCTTATGAACTAGAAAGATCAAAATGGGCACGTTTGGTTTAGGAAAACCAAAACGCACGGGTTTGTGGTTCAAGGGCTTAAACAAGAGTTTATATAGGATCTAACAAAGCTTATGAAAGTTCTAAAACAAGGAAAGAGTTTATTGAACGAGTTATGAGCTTACTTGAACTTGAAATGAGTCGAAAATGGTAGAAATGGGTCGAATGACTTGAAATGGGTCAAACACTCTTTGGAGATGAATCAAGGACCTCTTTTCTCTTATTTCTTGGCTTCTACTTGCTGAGTTCTTCCTTTCTTCTCTTCTATGGCTTGGTTAGATCATCATTTTGAAGTTGTTTTGAGTTTGAATGGTGAATGATGAATGAATGTATGTATGCGTGTATTTATAGTGTAGAAGAGAAGTAATGGCCAAGTTTTTAGAGTGGAGTAGTGGCCAAGCTACTTGGAGTGGTGGCCAAGATGTTGGAGTGGTGCCCAAGGGTCTTGAGTGGTGGCCAAGGGTCTTGCTTGGGGCTCAAGGGTCGAATTTTTAATGAAAGGGCATGGCTGTTTTTGGACAGCCAATATTAGTCTCGGTAAAATGGTTGCCATTTACAAACCGTAACTCTGATGAAGCTCAAACCAGTGAGCATGGTTAGATATTTGAGTCCTCTACAACTTTTAGTTTTACATATTTAGGGGTTACTATACAAAATCTAGAGATAATAGCAGTTTACTAAGGTGTGCAGAATCTGCCACAAACTCTTTTCTATCTCGGCTATAAACTAATTCATCGACATTGAATGGGGTCGAGGCAATTGCAAAATGATACAGGACATCAGGGATATAAATCCTAGTATTTTTGGATAATTAACTTAAAGCCTACTGATTTGCCCAGATCCTCAGTTTTATCAAGGATCGATTTTTGAATCTATATTATGAACTGTTTGAGTGCGTATTGGGTTTGCTGAGGGTGTTCGGGTTAGGGTTTTGGTTTAGGACGAGTGTGGATGGTTTTTGAGGGAAATAATATATTAAAGTGTGCTTAGAAGACTTGCAGAATTTGGAGGGTAAGGAAACTCATTTGAATACCATGTTAATCGACTTATTTACTGTAAGCTTTAAGGTGCTTGTCCATGATTTAGGAGGGGTAAATCATTTTTGAATTTATGCTTAGGAACTACTTATACATATGATCATAGCTTGTTTATTTCGTTTTGTATGTATTACATTACATGGTAGTTAGGGTTATGGTATAAAACGTTAACGGATAAAGTTCATTTTAGTAATAATGTTATGAAATTACGTTAAATAGATAACGTTACATGTATAGAGGATATTCGATTATTGACTTAACTTATTTAAGGAGTTTACTTGAATAGTAAAGTAGATAGAATTGGCATAGGTAGTTGCGTGAGCTCGTTTACTTTAGAAATATAAACTATGTTACAGAATGGAATAACGCAAAAAAAATTCTATGAAAAAGTAGTATTTAATATAATATAAGTGGAAATTAAAGTGATGAAAATTGTGGGTTGTTATAATTTTGTAACTCAAAATAGTATTCAATATATTAAAGTTTAGTAAGATTTGTTTTACTGTCTTATTGTTTTTTCGTATTACATAGATTCCGTTAGTTTGGGATATTATTATCTTAGTTTCTATATAGTTGTCTTGGAAATCTATTAATATAACTAAGCTTTAACAAGCTACGAAGATCTGTCAGAGGGTCATCAAGTGGTATCAGAGTTGTTAAAGAAACTCGATAAGAAGAACATTATATCTACATAAGATCTCATAATCACGAAAAAGATGGAATCACAATCAGAAACTACCCAAATAGTGTCTGCACTAAAACTTTCAGTACTCAACACTGGAGACTATGATCTATGGAGCATAAGAATGGAGCAATAATTTATCACACTAATTTGCTCTTTGGGGAGGTCTTGGAAAGTGATGCACATGTATTGCATCTAGCTAGTGCTGGTATTGAAGGTCATTCCTCCATAAACTAATGACAAAAGCTTGCTAAGAAAGATGAATTGAAGCAATAGCTCTATGTTGTTGCCATTACTTGAATGAGAACCTATTAAAGTTTCTTGGGAATCAAGGATGCTAAAGACTTATGGGAAGCAATCTCAGGCCAAGTTTGGAGGAAACAAGAAACAAAGAAAAGGCAATAAGGGACACATTCTGAAGCAGCACTATGAGCAATTTTTACTGATAAGATCTGAAGGCACTGGATAAACCTTTGATCGGTTTCAGACACTCATCAGCTAATTGGAACTTATGGTGAAGTTATCTTCAAGAAGATGCAAATCTGAAGTTGCTGAGAAGTCTACCATCAGCTTGGAACAATATTAGTTTAATCTTGAGAAATAAATATGATCTAGACACTTTGAGCATGGATGATTTATACAACAATTTGAAGGTATATGAAGTTAAGATTAAAGGCCAATCAAGCTCAAGCTCAAACTCATAGAATGTGGCTTTTGTATCTTCAGAAAACACTAGCAGTACTAATGAAGCAGTTAATACTGCTCATGAAGTTTCTACTCCTAGTTCACAAGGACAAACTTCTTCCTCAACTTATGCTGATGATGTCATGTTTTACTTCTTTGCTAATCATTCTAATAGTCCATAATTGGGCAATGAAGATCTGGAGCAGATTGATACTGATGATCTTGAAGAGATGGATCTCAAATAGTAGGTGGTCATGCTTACCATGAGGGTGAAGAGATTCTTAAAGAAGACAGGAAGGAATCTGAATTTCAATGGCAAATACACTGTTGGCTTTGATAAGACAAAGGTTAAATGTTACAACTGCCATAGGAGAGGTCACTTTGCTAGAGAATACAGGGCACCAAGGAATCAGGTGAATAGAAATAGAGATGCTCCAAGACGGATTACATTTTTTTTATAAAAAAGTGGAGAACTCCTGCAAATTCCTTATTGGTTCAAGATGGGATAGGTGGTTATGATTGGAGCTCTCAGGCTGAAGAAGGCATCACAAACCTTGCTCTAATGGCTTTGAGGTACATACTTGCTCTAAAGATCACTTAAAATCATAAAAAACTCTTCAAAAACAGTATGATCAACAACGTGATGCTCTTAAAAAATAATAGATATTATAGGTTTCTCACATGGGCTTTAGAATCATTCGAAGCATCGGGATAGTTGTTCAAGAAAAGAATGAAGCTGTTTATGAAGAAGACATTGCATTTTTAAAGTATGATGTCCAACTAAAATACATCTCTATCAAAGACCTTAAAAATCAATTAGAAGAAGCTTTAAAAGAGAAAGATGACTTGAAACTTAAACTAGAAAAATTTGAAGAATCATCAAAGAATCTAACTAAACTGATAAATAGTCAAATAAGTGCTAAAGAGAAAGCTGGTATTGGTTATGATAGTCAAATGAATGAGAGTGAAGTGGTTCATAGTGTGTTTAATAGTAGAGAAAGTGATGTGGATGATAGTCCAGTAAATGATAGATTCAAAATAGGTGAAGGGTTTCATACAGTCCCCCCTCCTTACACTGGCAACTACATGCCCTCAAGACCTGACTTATCCTTTGCTGGGTTAGATGATTCTGTCTATAAGACTAAAGTGAGTAAAAATGAAACTAGTATATCTAAGACTAGGAAGGATATTGTAGAAAAGCCTAAAACTATTAGGCCTAGTGCTCATATCATTGAAGATTGGGACACTAATAGTGATAATGATAGTGTGTTTAGACCTAAACCTGATCAGACAAAACCAAAGTTTACTAAAATCAATTTTGTCAAATCTGATAAGAATGTGAAATTTGTTAATAAGGAAAACACACATAGGCAAGAAGAGTATCCTAGGAAAAGTCAAAATCCTAGGGATAATAGAAGAAACTGGAATAGAATGATGACTCAGAAACTAGGAAATGGTTTTGAGTTTATAAAGAAAGCTTGTTTTGTTTGTAGGAGTTTCAACCATTTAATCAAAGACTGTGATTTTCATGATAAGAAAATGGTAGAAAAACCAGTGTTGAATAATAAGGGAAGGGTTACTAGTCAAAGGGAAATTAGACCAGTATGGAACAATGTTCAGAGGGTGAACCACCAAAATAAATTTACTCACCCACATCCTAAAATGAATTTTGTTCCAACATCAGTTGTAACAAAGTTAGGACAAGTGATAGTTAATGCTGCTAAGCAAAGCTCTCTAAGAGCAACAACATCAATTTGTACTACCATGCCTGTTAATACTGCTGCCCCTAAATCAAAAGTGAATGATGCATTACTCACAACATATTCTTATTTTAAAGCACATTCACCAATAAGAAGGGCTTTTAACCAAAAATTAGCAGCTAAAACCAATAATTTTAATGAAAAAGTTAATACTGCTAGGGTTAACAATGTAACTACTGCTGGGCCAAAAGCAGTAGTTAGTGCTGCTGAGGGAAATGGGGAAAATGCTGTTAAGTCCTCAGCATGCTGGATTTGGAGACCAACCGGAAATGTTATTGACGATACCTCCAAAGACAGTGGATCATACATGCTTAAAAGATTTGACTATGTTGATCTACAAGGCAGACTCAAGTCAGTAATGGCTTGGGTCCCCAAGAGAAACTAATTGTGTTGATCAACTATACACTATGCCTTACACTATACCTTAACTGTAAGTCATACTATCTATGCTTCTTATATTGAACAGTTTTGGAATACTACACATTCTTAAACAGTCAATGATGTGAAGCAAATTCATGCCACAGTTGATGGCAAGACAGTAGTAATATCAGAATCATCAGTGAGGAGTGATCTTCACTTTAATGATGAGGATGGTATTACTTGTCTAACAAATGATGCTATTTTTGAAAACCTTGCATTGATAGGGTATGAGAGTGATTCTAACAAACTTACTTTTCAAAAAGCTCTCTTCTCCCCTTAGTGGAAGTACCTCATACATACCATTTTATACTTGATGAAAGTCAAGTCTTGCTTAAAGTTCCCAGACAGAACAACATGTACAGTTTTGATCTAAAGAATGTTGTTTCTTCAGGAGGTTTGACTTGTTTATTTGCAAATGCTACAATAGATGAGTCTAAGTTTTATTCCAAAAGAATGCTTGTCATATAAACTTTAAACCATAGACAAACTTTGCGAGAGGAAACCTTGTAAAGTTTTTTTGCCTTCAAAGCTTTTTGGAAAATGATCAACAGACTGTGTTGCTTGTTATAAGGGAAAGCAACACAAAGCCTCTTATAAGACAAGCTTGAGAGCTATACAGCCAACCCAACAAAATGTTATATATGGACTATTTTGGCTATAACATCTGTAAGGAGTATCAAATACTAGATATATGATTTTGTCACAGATGACCTATATAGGTTTTAGTTGGGTTTTCTTTTTGGCCACTAAGGATGAGACTAGTGGGATCCTTAAAACTTTTATTATTAGCATAGAAAACCAAATAAATGATAAGGTTAAAATCATCAGATGTGACAATGGAGCTGAGTTTAAAAATAATGACACGAATCAGTTTTGTGGGATAAAAGGGATTAAGAGGGAGTTTAGTGTTTCCAGAACTTCACAACAAAATAGAGTTGCTGAAAGAAAGAATAGGACACTAATAGAGGCTGCTAGGACTATGCTAGCAGATTCATTATTACCTACTACATTTTGGGCTGAAGCAATTAGTACTGCTTATTATGTTTAGAATAGGGTTTTAGTAACCAAGCCTCACAACAAGACACCTTATGAACTATTACATGGTAGACCACCTAGTATAAGTTTTATGAGACCCTTTGGGTGTCCTATGACTATTCTTAATACCTTAGATCCCCTAGGAAAATTTGATGAGAAGGCTGATGAGGCATTCTTTGTTGGATACTTTATAAATAGAAAGGCTTTTAGGGTATTTAACATTAGAACTAGCAAAGTAGAGGAGAACCTGCACATAAACTTTCTTAAAAACAAACCCAATGTTGCAGGGAGCAAACCAGATTGGCTCTTTGATATTGATTTACTAACAAACTCTATGAATTATGAGCTAGTTACTGCAGAAAATCAAACTAATGGTTATGTAGGTATTGAGACAAATGATAATGCAGGGCAAGCTGGACAAGAGAAAGCAGCTAATCATGAATACATACTACAACCATTTTTGACTTCTGATTCTTCAAGTACTCAGAGCTCAGATGATAAGGATGCTGATGAGGTACCAGGCAAAGGAGATGAAGGTGTAAATAAAGTAAGTGGAAGTGATGATCAAGAAAGGATTGATTGTAGTACTCAAGATATTAATACTGCCATTACAAATATTAATACTAGTAGTCTAAATATTAATATTGTTAGTACTAATGATCCAAATATGCCATCTTTGGAAGAAACTGACATATTTGATGGAGCATATGATGATGAAGATGTGGGTGCAGAGGCTGGCCTCAACAATTTAGAGACAACCATGAATGTCAGTCCTATTCCCACAACCAGAATTCACAAAGATCATCCTAAAGATTAGATCATTAGAGACCTAAACTTATCAACTCAAACAAGGAGAATGATCAATTTTTCTAAAGAAAATGCTATGGTCAGCTACATTAGCAAGTAGAGAAGAACAAATCACAAAGATTATCAGAACTGCTTATTTGCCTGTTTTCTCTCTCAAAATGAACCCAAAAAGGTAATTCATGTTTTGACAGATCCAAGCTGGATAGAAGCAATGCAAGAGGACCTTCTGCAATTTAAACTTTAAAAGGTTTGGACTCTGGTGGATCTTCCTAAAGGCAAGAGGGCTATTGTAACTAAGTGGGTGTATAGAAACAAGAAATATGAGAGAGGAATTGTAGTTAGAAACAAGGAAAGACTGGTTGCACAAGGTTATACCCAAGAAGAAGGAATTTATTATGATGAGGTTTTTGCTCTTGTTGCTAGGATTGAAGCAATCAAGTTATTTTTGGCCTATGCATCATTTATGGGACTTATTGTGTACCAGATAGATGTAAAGAGTGCCTTTTTATATGGCACTATTGAAGAAGAGGTGTATGTGTGCCAATCTCCTGGTTTTGAAGATCCACAGTTCCTTGATAAGGTAGAAAAAGCTTTATATGGTCTACATCAAGCTCCTAAAGCCTGGTATAAGACCTTGTCTACCTACTTATTAGAAAATGGATACAGAAAAGGCAATATAGATAAAACTTTGTTCATCAAGAAGGACAGAGGTGATATCCTGTTAGTACAGGTGTATGTTGATGATATCATCTTTGGGTCTACAAAGAAGTCTTTATGTGTTGAATTTGAGTAGATGATGCATAAGAGATTCCAGATGAGTTCTATGGGGGAGCTCACTTTCTTTTTAAGATTACAAGTACAATAGAAGGAGGATGGAATCTTCATTAGCCAAGAGAAATATGTTGTTAATATATTGAAGAAGTTTGATTTTACCACTGTAAAGGCAACAAGAACTCCAATAGAGACTAACAAGGCATTGAACAAGGATGAAAAAGCTAAGGATGTAGATGTTCACTTATATAGATCAATTATTAGATCATTGATGTACTTAACAGCTTCTAGGCCGGACATAATGTTTGTTGTTTGTGCTTGTGCAAGGTTCCAAGTTACACCAAAGACTTCACACCTTCATGCAGTGTAGAGGATCTTTAGATACTTAAAAGGACAACCTAAGTTGGGCCTTTGGTATCCTAGAGATTCACCATTTGAATTGGAAGCCTTTTCTGATAGTGATTATGCTGGAGATAGCCTTGACAGGAAATCCACAACAGGAGGTTGTCAATTTCTTAACAAAAGGTTGATTTCATGGCAATGTAAAAAGCAGACTATAGTTTCCAACTCCACTACTAAAGCATAATATGTTGTTGCTGCTATTTGTTGTGGACATGTGTTATGGATTCAAAATAAAATGCTTGATTATGGGTTCAACTTCATGAACACCAAGATTCACATTGATAATGAAAGCACCGTTTGTATTGTGAAGAATCCAGTGTTTCATTCTAAAACCAAGCACATTGAAATAAGGCATCATTTCATCAGAGATTCTTATGAGTAGAAGTTGATTCAAGTGATCAAGATTCACACAGACCACAATGTTGCAAATCTTCTCATAAAGGCTTTTGATGTTATCAGGTTTAACTTTCTGATTGTTAGCATTGGATTACTTAATCTCTGAAGCATTGTTTGAGGGGAGGTTAATTAAGATTGGATGAAAGGAAATGTAACATTCAGCAGAAGTGGATGAAGGGTCAGGACAACCCACTGATCCCCAACATACATTCACATCTGCTCAACGCTCTAATGAAGAATCAATCATTGTTTGATAATCATATCAACTTCAAAAGACCCATAAACCTAGGAAAGCTAAAAGGACCTCTAAGATATCTCAGTCTAGTGGACCTATTCACCTTGTTGCAGATGAGACTGTCTATAAGGAGTGGAAAGATAGAATGGAAAGGGCTGCCACAACTGCTTCTAGCTTAGAAGTAGAGCAGGACAGTGGTAACATAAATAGGACCCAATCTATGGCAACACTTAATGAATCTCTTCCTTAGGGAACTGATTCAGGTAGTAGCCCCAGGTGCTAAGTTACCATATTGGGGGTGCAGAAGCTTAAACTAGGTTTGAGGCTACATCTAAATAGTCCAATGATCCACCTCTCTCAAGAGTTAACACACTTGGAAGTAAGGAGGACAACATGAAACTAAAGGAGTTGATGGTATTTGTCTAAACCGGTCTGATATTGTGAGCAAAAAGAAAAGAGAGATGTGTGAAACAAAAATAGAAAGAGTGACTTAGTGGGCAAAAGAATTGAGAGATAAAGTGAGAATAAAAACGGAAAGAGAGTTTGTAAGAATCAAGATTGGTGATGGAAATACATTTTGGAACAAAATTAAGGTTAAAACTGGTATCTCAAAAGCTAATACTGCTTGGTATTACTTAGTACTGCTGGGCATATTTAGTACTGTTAGTCAGAAATACTTAGTACTGCTGGCACTACTTAGTACTGTTAGGCTAATCTTAGTACTGCTGGGCATATTTAGTACTTGAGGTATAACAGAATTTCCTTAATTAATTATAGCCGTTGAGATATTTCCGCCAACAACTTAGCTTATAGGGGTCTATAATTTGGATATTTCTTGATCTTTCTTTCCCTTATAAGCTTTCTTCAAGATAAAGATTCAATCTTTTTAAGTCGGTCCAATCACAACCTTAAGCTCTCTCTATAATATTTTAATTAACTTTGCCAAACTCACATACTCTCACAACCGCACCTATCCCAGACCTCAATCAACCTTTTCACAATCAACAATGGCTAATTTGGAGTTCTGTGATACACACAACATGGTCGCTTACTTGCACAAAATAGAGGGAAGTGAAGGTTTTCACCAGATAGTGGACTTTCTCAATACAAGTCACATAAAGTATGCTCTCACTGAAAATCCTACTATCCATGTTTCACTTATCCAACAATTTTAGCAAACTGCTGCTGCAAACACCCTAGACTCTAGAGAAGTACAAATCACTGCTACAATAGATGGGAAAGTTAAGCTTGTTTCTGAGGCATCTATCAGGAGGCATCTCAAGTTAGAAGACTCTGATGGTATTACTACTTTGCCTAATACTAAAATCTTTGAACAACTTACACTTATGGGGTATGTTTCCAACTCTGACAAGTTGACCTTCCAAAAGGGTCACTTTTCCCCTCAATGGAGATTCTTAATCCATACCATTCTTCATTTTTTAAGTCATAAGAAGACTGTTTGTGAACAATTTAGTAGCATTATAGCAACTGCTATCATTTGCTTGGCCATTAATAGGACTTTCAACTTTTCAAAAATGATTTTTGAAGGCATGGTGAAAAACTAGGATAGTAAGTCTAAATTTTCGATATATCCAAGATTTATTCAAATCTTTTTGAACAAGCATAAGAGACATCTACCTCATAACAGAACTTATATTTCTCCTATCCTCACACAAAAACTATTTAGCAATATGAGAAGGGCTTCCAAGGGATACACTGGGGTGGACATTCCTTTATTTCTAACAATGCTTGTTCAAGGTCCAATTCTGTAGGGTGAAAGATCAACAGTCTCAGTTGAGTCCCATCACACACCCTCTGGTGCTCCAACAACCTTACAACCACCACTTTCATCACCCTCAAGGATACCAACCAGATAGGAAACTAAGGTTCCTCAGCCCAGTTCTCATACTTATACCAATGTAGCAGATGAGGTTGCATTCATAAGTGTGGATGTTGTTCATGGAGGGGCTGCCACTACTGTCTCTAGCATAGATACAGGACAGGGCAGTAGTAATATACCTAAGTCCCCTATCATGCCCCTTGATTCACCTCTCTTAGGAGGTCACACACCTAGAAGTGATGAGGGCAGTATGATACTACATGAATTGACAGTTCTATGTACAAAATTATCAAACAAAGTGGACACCTTAGAGACATAATTGAAGCAAACAAAACAAACCTATGGTGCTGCTTTAACTAAACTTATCCAAAAGGTGAAGAAGTTAGAGCAGACTGTCAAGACAAGCCAAGCTAGAAGGAGAGCCAAGATTGTAGCCTTAGATGATGAGGATAGTTCAAAGGATACTTCCAAAAAGGAGAGGACGATAGAAGACATTGATCCAGATGCAAGAATTTCCTTGGTTACTCCTAAAAAGGTTAGTAGTCAAGAAGACCAATCTAAAGATCAGTTAGGAGTTCTTAGTGCAGCTAAAGTTCTTGCAGATGCAGCTAAGAAAAATGTCAATACTTATACTAAAAGAAAAAGAGCAGTTAGTACTGGCAGTGAAGGAGTTAGTACTGCTAGTAGGATATTTAGTATTGCTGAAGAATCAGTTAGTACTGGCAACCAATAAGATCATAAGTGACGCAGATTCAAATTCAGATGAGGCCTTGATGAAGAATATCTAGAAGTGCATGAATAAGACACAAGCAAGAGTTAAATGGCATGCACACAAGACTCAAAGTATTAATGCATAATAAGAAGAGCTACTTGCAAGTGAGACTACTAAAGATGAAGCTAATCCCCCAGTTGCTGATATTGATTGGGATGATGTTCAAGCTCAGATTCAAGCAAATGAGGGTCTGGCTCAGAAACTGTTAGAGGAAGAAAGGGAAAATCTATCCATTGAAGAAAGGGCAAGACTACTTGCAGAACTCATTGACAAGAGAAAGAAGCTACAAGCCGCACAGTGATATGAGGCAAACAGAAATAAACCTTAAACCATGTCTCAAAAGCAAAATAAAGACATGTGTACATATAAGAGAAAGAACTATGACATGAAAACAAGATGAACACTTCTCAAGAACACAGAGCTTTTGTATAAGTCAAGGAAGATGTTTGATAATGTTTACAAACAGAGTGACCTCATTTATCCTAAAGGGGGGTGTCCAGGGGGGGGGGGGGGGGGAAAATTTTGGGGGGGGGGCACGAGGGCTCTGGGCACTGGGGGAAAGCGGTAGCAAGACCGGGTCCCACCGGGGGCACGCCCTCCACAAGAATGATCTTCTAAATTAAGTGTTGCATTAAAATAACCTAATAAACCCATGGTTTACCTATCATCTCAAGGAAGATAGCATGAGCAGCTAAATAGATCCCAAAGAGTGACATTCGATCTTAACATAATAATTATCAGCATAAATAAATGAGCAAAATAAAGTTTTGTTATCCGTACGCGTAATAATCTGGCAATGCATAACTTGGTTAGTCTGGGCCATAATCATGACATCAACAATATCATCATCCCAACCAAGAATAATTCTTAGACCCCATATAAACAAAACACCCCTTTAGAGGTCCATTTGCCCAACCGGCGCGATATCACAAACCTTAAAAAACCAAGAATCAAAAACATTAGTATACATCCATATCCGGATTGCCATAACCGCGACACAGACGGACTTAAATTATATTTCATTGTGACTACCTAATCCGGACCTCTTTTGTTTAGGGGACCAGGTCAAGCCCCTTATATTCCTTGAGGTGATACTAAACATTTGAGACATTACCAGCAGGAGTGATTGCCCCTGATTTTTTTAAGATTTAGATTTTCTGATTCATCCCAAATATTTTCCACATCATCCTCATCAATCATCACTCCTAAGGTCATCAAATAGATAGGAAGAAGGGTAAAATTATGACATCTTCATAACAACACCTTTGTCCACCACATCTTTTAGCTTGTTTTTTTTATCCTTCATAACACCAATAATTATCAACAATATAATTAACAGAACATTTTTTTTGGATTTTTTGTCCATGCGACCATCATCATTTCAGAACTGCTTGGTTGAAATGCAAACCTTATTGCACCTGAAAAACCCTTTAGATACAGGATACACCCTAGGTAAGAGTATTATAGACGTTTCCCTTTATTGTTACACACTTGTGTTTCACCAGCTTTCTGAAGAACCAGTCATTAGAGAATCGCACAGGAGGTAGCAATTAACAACCGAGGTATTTAAGCACCTTTTTAGGCATGACCACCCATATGACCAAAAATATAACAACAGTCTGACATTCTATAGACTTCCATTCATAATCGACTCAATAGTTTCCTTATTAAGAGCCATGACCCGTCAAGAACAGGAATCCCAATAGTAATCCAAGTATCTTTTAATCAGGACCCATCCGAGTCTAATCTCAATAAAGGCATCTAGCAACGACTGCTCCAGACCCCAAAAATCTTTGAACATAAACAACTCGTAAATGAATCAAGCATAATATTGCCTTTCCCAGGTAAGTAGCAAAACACCACTTATACATCATGCCACAAATACCTGAATTGCGTACATCATGAAGTTTTGACCCATATCCATACTGGGTCTAATACCACTTTATGCAAACTAGTTTATAATGGTCACTTCTTAAGTATAAATAGATGGATTTCTAATCATCCAATGGCCCACGCTGCGCCAACAACAGGACTCAATACGCAGCCCGACAATCAAACATGAGAAAAGAAAACGGACCCCTACATTCAATCATTATGCGTTCTTCGATCACCATGTATACCCTAATTATTACTTGCATGTGATTAATTCCAACAACTGGGAAATCTAGTCTTTGATACTATGAAAGCTACCATATAAAGTATTGTCAAAGCGGCTACTAACCTTTTGGATGAAGGCCTTGCCAGGTATAAGAACTTAAACAACACCTTCAAAGAACTTAGTTACTGCTACCCAAAGGATGAAATAAGAAAACAGGATACTCTTAAATTGTTCACTAGTAGCACGCTCTATGCGAACTGGTTCATCATAAGTTGTAGAGACTTGAATTAACACATTCCGCGTTAAAGAACATTTGTTGACATGATAATATTAACTCAATAGCGTACTCATGACCATTTTGACAAAAGATAACTTCTAGACCAGTAGGCATTATTCGATTGCCCACCACTTAGATAATCACAGCTAATAAACTAGCACCCTTCGCATTCATACGATACTCCGATAGACTTCTCTAGGGGAAGTTAGGGTGGGGACCGTCTGCAAACTAGACCAAAGACAAGTTCAAGCTTCGTCCCCTATTTGTGCTGAATACAGCGCAGGGTCACTGTTGTGTTTTTTGACACAACTCAGCGCGCAGTAGGGGGCATTCCCGTCAAACTAAAAAGCAGTACCCATTGCAATTTCTTATGATCCCGCGGTCATTATCCTATAAAAGATCTAACCAGAAGAGAAGATACTCTAACGTTGAAGACACATTCGAGGAAGGCAGGATTCCATCCAAGGTTATGGCCTATAGAATACTTGTACCCTTTGTGCCCGGAACTCATTATCTTTGCTTTTAGAGGATTGCCGGTGTCTAGAGACGGGAATGATAATGGAGACATTGAGGATTTGACGCAGCAGAATCCCCATGAATCCATCAGTAATTGGTATTATAATTAAAGGACACAACCTTATGGAATACGAGGTTGCGTAACACCACCATCACCTTTTCTAGTAAGTTGGTTTATCCTTGATGACACACTTTTCAATAACGCATCACTATCTGGGTGCTTATCCATACAGAAATCGTAGTAAAGAACAAAGTAAACGAAACCCTCAACACAAACGAAACGGTAACCCCTAACGAAAAGAAACAGGAAAAAGAATGATTAATTAGAACACAAGATCCACGTAAATTCTAACGGTTCTGAGACATGGCCCTTTCGAGAGAAACACGAGCCCTCCCTCATGTAACATAAACAGGGACTAATCTAATCGACTTTCACAAGATGCCTAGAACAATCGACTATAAACCAAAACAGCACTATCAGAAAATCCTAAACGTACAACAATGGACGTAACCCTAGAAGAAGATCGAAATCTAAACACCTAGACACAAAGAAACAGCAACCAATTAAGAAACTTGATTAAATATCATCTATAGATTCTACCATAACAGAAAAAACAAGAGTAATTAAAAAGATATTCGTATGCAATAAGTATCAAGATAAATCGATCGTGAATATGATAGGAAAGTAATTTCATGCTTTTACAATTGCTACCATTAGAGAGTTTTTTAGGGTAGTTTTTAGGATTTTTTTAAGGGACGTGTTTTTTTCAACGACCAAAGGCTTTCTTCCTCTTGAAAAGAGGATCGCCTTGCCTCAAGCCTCTCTTCCCTCCATTATTGTCTCCTAAGATAGACTATAAGCAACCACAAAGAGGTTTATGCAGATTTGGTTAATTGTGACAGAATTTCTAGGTCCAGGTCTTAGGAAGAAGTACCGCCTAAGTCTAGGAATGATATATCAACAATGAGACAGGATAATCATTGCACTTATAAACTAAAACCAGCATTATATTTGATTAAACATGGTTAATACATTTTCCTTATATAAGGCTTAACTGCTTCTCTATCTTCTAACTATCAAATTTGTGTGTGTTATTCGCCATATCTCATAAACCCAAACTCGTGCCAGTCTCTTAAGCTAAAAACCCCCCTTTTTACCATTAGTTTAGGTTTAACTTAAGTATAACTTAGGTATAACTTTGAATAACTTAGGAATAACTTAGATAACTAAAATACTAATAATTAAGTATTAACGTTCTCACTCTTAGTGATCGACACACTACTTACCAACGAATCTACATCTGATTGGGTGCATTGCCCGTTATAGTTGTTCTTAGGTTTAATCAGCAAAATATAAATAGTAAAACTTGATAACAAATAATACCTACGCACAACGACATATCAAGTTCTTGGCGTCGTTGTCGGGGAGTGAAATTGTTTAATTTTTATTTATTAATATTTTTTAGTTTAGTTTAACTTAGATTAGTTTGCATCGTATATTATTGCATATTGTGTGTTTTAAATTTTCTGCATTGTTTTTCTTTTCTGTTACTGTTCTGGTCGACTAACCAATACCGCGTATTCACCTATTGGATACGGCGTATTAACCCTTCAACACAGATACATGTATTATGTTCAACAGATCAATACGACGTATTCAGTCAATTAAATATGGCATATCGATCATCTGATACAGCAGTAGATTGTATTTTTCATATTTCGTTCTCGTTTATAGTTTTCTGTATTTTCTCTCTTTTGAGCTTATCCTACTGATTGTTTATCCCATGTTTCAGGTAGTGCATGATACGGAGTTTAACTAAAGAGCTCTTTACACCTTTTGAAGAAGTGGAACAAGTATTTCATTCAACAAGGAAGCTTTCCAAGATACCAAGTCTTGACTATTCGCGCTCACCGGAATTCGATTTATTTTCTGATCACGAGAATCAAAGTAAAGAAGAAATTACAAAATCAATGGGGGATACAAATGTGGAAGAATACATGACTATAACCTGAATAAACTATGAATCGGGGAATAGGAAGGGTAGGATTGAATTGAGAGGTTGATTTCTCATTGATTTGCGTGACAATGCTTTTAGTGGAACAAATAGAGAAGACGCAATTGAACACATTGAATATTTTCTCAAGATAGTCGATCCGCTCAACATACCTAACGTAAGTAATAATCAACAAAGGGTGTGTATTTTACTTTCTGGAGCTGCAAGCAAGTGGTGGGAAGATGAGTCCATTGGTTCGATTGCTACTTGGTTGGATCTGACATACATTTTTTTTACAAAATTCTATCCACCTTCTCATACTGGCAGAAAGATAGAAACTAATGACGATAACACCAAAGTCGAGTGGGATCCTACTAACATTGAGTTCAAGAATTGGCTAGCTTCTAAATTTAGGAACCATAAGACAATGGATCAATCTACTAAGAATGCTCTATGGGATTATTAGAGGAGAGGAGACAATGAAGAGGTGATAACTGACAATGAACTTTCTAATTCTATAGATGATGACTCGATTAAAGAAAATAAGATAGCTTAAATCTTTAGGATTGATACTGATATATTTCACTTCGAAACCCCTCTATGTCAAGCATTTAAGAAGTTTAACTATCTGTCTCAAGTCGATGTCAATGACTCACCAAAGATATACCTGGATTAAAAGCGTATGAAGAGTACAAGGATGATTGGATCTATGAATGGAATGATGGAATAACATGGTTAAATGAGAAGCCATGGACTGAAGATGGAGAATGGACCAAAGCTATGGGTAATATCCACCATGAATGCAATCCACTTCGCTTTAAAAATAGGACTGCTAAGTGGCCTACATGTAATTAGAAGGAGGACGAATATTGCAACACTGGTGACTTACCTGGATTCATTCGTAATGGAAATTTAATTTGCTATGAAGATTATGAATGGTACGATACGATTGAAGATAGTAAATTAAATGAGGAATCTTTAAATAATAAAAAGATCTTGGAAGAATGAATGAATAAGATGGAAGAATCAAGTGACGATAATTAGGAACGTGATTCGCCTATTGATGAATGGAAGGATTATGAGCACACTACTTACATTAAAATTGATGTCTCTTCTAATCAAAACACTTACAATAATGTTTGTCAGATAGTTATGGATCATTGTAAAACTCAAAAGGAACAAGGGTGGTTTGATGAACATGAGCTTATGGGAGATGACGATAATGACATTGGTTATTTAGAAGACTACTTGATTCGAAAAGACCCTCCTTACTATGTTAACGAAGATGAAGAAAAGTTTAAGGAACAAAGATGCAAGCTACTTGGGATCCCCTGCGTGAAACTACCAACATGCAAAACGAAGAAGTTTGAGGTAGCTAAATATTTATTCGGGCCAGCGGAGGAATATGTCGCAATCACGGAATATGAATATGACATTTAGGGCCGAACCGAAGAAAATTTAAAGACTTTGCTGTAAACAAGTCTAATTTAAAGACTTTGCTGTAAACAAAAGTGCTTGCCAAGAGACAACCTGAAATGTATTTTAATTTTTATCGAGTCGGTCTTCCCAGACTGTCAATACGACATATCCAATCTCAATGGATACGGCGTATTGACTATCTGGACGTTATCCAGTCTTTACTTTTTTACACTTTTTAAACTTTATTGTCAGTTTCAGTCTATACGGCGTATTCATTAAATGAATACAGCGTATTTGGCGACTAACCCGTATCCAGATACTTTTTAAAGGCCTCAATATGGCGTATCCTGGTTTATGGATACGCCGTATCGACTTCCTGTACCATTTTAGGTTTTTATTTTGCTTTCTAACCAACCGAATACATAGAGATGGAATGTGCAATTATTTTCGTATGCTTAATACAAGACCTTTTGAATGAAAAGATGAATTTGGTGGACTGCTTATTTTCTAGAATTCATGTGTGTTGTAGTCATGCTGGTATCAAGACGCATTTACAACACACATTCTTGCTCATAAACGCAACATGGAGGATCATACTGAGCAAACCCCAGGGGAGTTTCTCGTTCTAATTCTTTTAATTTCCTGTTTTTATTGTTATATATATACAACGAGGTCGTTGTATTTCAAGTGGGGAGAGGATAATTAGAACGCTTACTTGTCCATATTTTTACATCAATATGCCTAATTTATATCAAAATTTAAAAAAATAGCATATTTTTGTGAAATTATTAGTTGCATGACCCCGCATACATAACCCTCGTTAGATATTGTGAGAATTTAGCCTTATCCGTTTCTAAATGTTTATCCAAATTCCACAAAAATATAAGTGTGCCGGTGATGTCGTAAACCTTAGAACTTGGCTTGGTATATCTATTCAAGACCACAATAATACGCACTATTTTTAATAGATGGAGTGACATTTTTAAACTCGTAAATTTCTAGGATTACACCAAAAAGCCTATACATGTTGTGACATTAACTAACTACACTGGTTAGTTAACCCTCGTATAAACCCTTTGTTTACTCTCATTTTTAAAGTAAGATACCCGTAGAAAACCTAAGCCATTCCTTACACCAAATATTTGTTTTGTTACACCTTTACACCTTAGCCTACCCTATTAGATTAAGTCTTAAATCGGTTAGTAGTTGCTTTTGTGTAAAGTATTGTATTTCCTGTATCGTAATGCAAATTTTTTATCTACGGTATGGTCAGGAAATTGCCCAATGCAATTGGGCATGGGTCGATTTTCCATCTATGGTTAGGTTGGGAAATTGTACAATGCAATGGGAAAATGTGAAAATAGTAGTTTTTAAAATTTTAGTGTATTTACTACTTTCACCAGTATGATCGAAAATAGAATTCAGATTTATAGTATTCGTGAAGTGGTAAAATTTTACACATTAGTTCGTTTTTCAGTATTAGTTAGTAAAAAAATCAAAAAAATAGAAAAATACAAATAAAAGATTGAGAGAAAAAATGGTAAGATTTATGAGATAATCAATTTGTCTAAGCTTAACCGATTTAATTATTTATGAGGATGGATTATTCGTTGGTATGTGTTATAAACCAACGATGTAAAGTTATGTTGTAAATTGATGTATAAAGTAGTAGACATCGCCACTAATGTTGTATAGTATGTATATTATGGATGACTAAGAGTTGACCGTTACGGGAACGCCAACTAAGGTTGTTTTTGTTGATCTATGATCAAGACATTTATGTCTATGATTTTTGTGTCTTTTTCATGGGGATGGTCGGGAAAGTATCTAGCAACATTGTTCCTTATTTGTTTGGACTTAATCTATTTGTTTTGTTCTTTTTATTTAACAACAATTATATGTTTCCCATACCTAATCCCTACCCTTTGGTCTTGCTCGAATGAGGATGCGAGCAATCACATGTGTTTATTCCTTCGTTATGGATGTGTATGTGTGATTTTGTCCGCCTTGTTGGTGTATTATTGTTGGTAAAAGATTAGAAGATTCCATACCCTATATTATTCTTCATTTTAACCTTTGGTTTATTTGAATGAGGATCTGAGCAATCATGTATGTCTATTCCATCGTTATAGATGTGTATAAATGATTTTGTCGTCGTTGTTGGTTTACTACTATTGGTAAAGATTACTGGTCCTATTCTTTAGCTTATTCGAGTTAAGGATCGATCAATCACATATGTCTATTCCATAGTTATAGATGTGTATGTGTGATTTTGTTATCTTTTCTAAAATATTGGTATCGATAGAGATTGGAAAGAATGATCAACCCTTAAACCTTAACCCAATTTACCTTTTTAAACTTGTTACTCCTTAGCTTTAGTTGTGGAGATGTGTATCCTTGCCAAACTTATGATAGAATACTCATCATGACCAAGCAATTAAGCGAATTAGTTACATGTTATCGCATAGATTAGTTAAGTGATTTGAGTGTTTTCATTTTCCTACTTCGGTGAGGTGTTTGGTTGTGTGCTAGTAATTAAACGAAAAATTGCTTAAAGGAAAAATATTAAACCTTAGTTTGGGATACATTTTCATAAGTTTTCTAAAGTCTACTTGAGGACAAGTAGGATTCAAGTGGGAGGATATTTGATGACAACAAATAACGTTTATTTTATAGCATCATTTATCCCAGCTAAATTGCTCATTCTATATTATTTTATGCATGAATTGGTACTTAATTATTCATATTAGTTATTTGCAGTAAATATGGAGCAATTGATGAAATTTAACTAAAAGGCGCACATTTTGGAGCTTAAATGAAGAAATCAAGAATCTGTTGTTCTGACATCTAATATGTCGTATCCATCAAGGAAGATACAGCATATCTACGCCTGAACTTCACAAGACACCACAAAGATATAAAGACCAATACGTCGTATCCATGAAGATTCATACGCCGTATTCACTGGCGGTTCATAAAAGATTCTAGAAGATATTTATTATCGTCCCCACTCTAAGAAAACTCCAATACACCGTATTGACAACATCCAATACGGCATATCAACCAAATTCCATAGGCTATAAATACCAAGCCTAAAATACGAATTTAGTGTGCAATTTTTTATATCGAAGACTGAGAGAAAGGCAATAACACCAGATTTGATTTTTAGAAGAAAAGAGGAGCAACAAAGGTCTTGCAACGCCCTTCAATCCATAGGAAACCCTTGTAAATTCTTAAACTCTTAATATACATTTGATTGTTGGTATGATTCATTAACTTGGTTAGGTTACCTTAATTGTTCGTCTATCAAATCTGTATTCTTTACAATGGCTATGGCTAATACCTTTAGGTATTAGGTATTAGCCATGTTTATGATAATTTAATGTTTGGTTTATGTTTATTCTGGTTGCTTCTTGTAAATTGTGTGTTGTCTTATATTTATCAGTTTATACTCGTTTATATGTTTAAGTATGTGACCTATCATTTAACTGAGTCTAGAAAGCAGACTAAGTGGACTAGATACCGGGATAGCTCTCCATATTGTGATTTATATATCTATAGCAATAGGATCACAAGTAGCGTGTTGTCTTAATTCATGGGTTAGCGAACAAGTTGGACTAGCAGGTGACCTAGGATCAACAAGTAAAGTTCTGATTCCTTGGGTAAAGATTTAGACAAGTGGACTACTAGTATATAAAGAGCCGTTAAGTAGCAAGTTAGTAAAGTCTCGTTGAGCTAGGATTCGATAAGATCACCATTATTGTCTCCTAAGATATATTATAAGCAACCGTAAAGAGGTTTATGCGAATTTGGTTAATTCTGAGAGAATTGCTAAGTCTAGGTATTAGGAAGAAGTATCGCCTAAGTCTAGGAATGATATATCAACAATGAGACAGGATAATCATTGCACTTATAAACTTAAATAAGCATTATATTTGATTAAACATGGTTAATACATTTTCCCTATATAAGGCTTGACCACTTCTCTATCTTCTAATTATTAAATTTATGTGTGTTATTCGCCCTATCTCAGTCTAGGTAAACCCAAACTCATGCCAGTCTCTCAGGCTGAAAACCCTCTTTTACCATTAGTTTAGGTTTAACTTAGGTATAACTTAGAATAACTTAGGACTAACTTAGATAACTAAAATACTGATAATTAAGTATTAACGTTCTTGCTCTTAGTGGTCGACATCCTACTTACCAACGAATCTACATCTGATCGGGTACACTACCCGTTATTATTGTTTTTAGGTTTAGTCGGAAAAATATAAATAGTAAAGCTTGATAACAAATAATACCTACGCACAACGACACATCAAGTACAAAGAGTAGTGTGAACTATTTTAAGACCTTAACCTTGTTGGACGAGGATAGAAATGTGGTTCATATCGCAAATGAGGTTAATGAGGGCTTATCTTCTAAACCTGGTTCGTCTAGGGGTGATACTTTTATCTTAGTAAATTCAACATTCATGCTTTGCTGCTGTGTCTTCAGATTAACCATGTGAAATACATAAAAACGTATTACTTTCCATGCATTAAAAATCGTTATGGATGCAAACTTAACTTTAAAAACCACCTATGTCCTTTGGTTATGTTTCCTTAACTTCTACTTCTAAAATGAGCTCTTCACTCACATGGAAATGTTAAGTAAAAGAACACCCTTTATTCTCCATGGCATGTGATGAATGCAAAATAGGTGACTCTAATACGTTATTTATACTTTAAACATATTATTTTGTAAGCACGTTTCATTTTGAAGTGCGTCATTGAGCAATAATGTGATCAATAGTTCAATTTGCTAATTTTTTCAAGGTATATTAACATAATGAATAAAGATGTAACATGATTATTTTTGTTTAAATAACAAACACAAAAAAAGGGATTTGTTTTAGACATTGATGGGCTCAGTAGCTTAGTTTAGCCACACCTTGTCGGATTCATTTAGGTATAGTGCCAGTATATTACTACATTTAGCGTGATAGTTGTTCACCTAATTAATTTCTTCTGGCAGCAGAAGGCTTACATCAATCAACTTTGTTTGATATTGTGCCTATACAAATAACGATCAAACATTTCAATGACTAAATGTGCGGGCGGGTTAGGAAAACATATATACCATATGAGCAACATCTAATTATGTTTGATAGATCAAAATTTGGCATATCTTTGAAGTCTAAAGCGCCTGGTACATCAGATCCATATATATGACCCATATGTGTTCTTTTATTTTCTAA
>BQNB010069264.1:0-33552 GCA_026074375.1 Tanacetum coccineum | reverse complement strand
TTTTTGTAATCATCCAATAGGGGTCTTTTGTAGAAATGCAACTTGGATCATAACAGCTACAAACCATATACCACAACTACTAATCTAGCCTTCCAATACTCAAAATACCTGCCATGAAGCATAATACAAAAAATGACTTTGAGGAGTAGAAATATAAACTAGCAGTAGTAATAAATGACTAGCAGTAGTAACGAAACACTTCCCCTCAAGTGGTGCATGTTGATGGTTAAACATTTAAACAATAAGCTTCCCCTGAAACCAATATGTTTACCATCTCTTGAATCTCGAACTCTGTAGGCTCTATGTAGTGATCACTGATGAAGAAAATAGAGTATAACGAATTTGATGAAGAAGTTGAATCTTCCAAACTTGTGCCTTATATCTTGCACTATCTACGTGACGTCGAACTTATACCAAAAATATAAGTAGACCGCAACCTCTTGACAAAATCCTCATCTTCTATGAGACACATGACTAAAGTGATAGCAAATGTGAGCATTGAGCACCTTAAGAAAAATCACACATTCCTAGATTTTGCAAGTCTTCGTCACCATACAAAACAAACAAGTTACCTCCTGCTAAAAGGTATGATAAGAACACGCATCTGTGAAACTCAACTACAATATCAAATAAGTGATAATCAATCGTCTTCGTAATCACCTCTTCAATAAATCCAAAACGAGCCATAAATCAATTAATTATCTTCGCCTTGAATGAAGCATTCAAGATCCAAAAACCAAAATTCATGTATTACCCGATATCTGATAAAGCAAGCAGTACGTTCTAAGATATCGGATAACACTAGCGGTACTTTCACAAACAGCAGCGGTACTTTGATCTTTTCAGCAGTACATTGATCACAACGAGCAGTACTTTAATATAGGGAGCAGTACCTTGAATAATGAATGAGCAGTACTTTCATATACCTCAGCAGTACTTAGATTTGCTCCAGCAGTACTTTCATATTCTTGAGTAGTACCTTCAAGAACTTCATCATACCTTCATGAACTTTAGCAGTACCTTTATAAAAAGCTTGAACTTCCTTAATTCTTTGATAATAACTTTAGACATCCAAAACCCCATGACTTCTTAATCAACCTACTGTTATTCCATGATGTCTCTAAACCTTTTAAGCCCATCGTCCCAACAGTATTGATGATATCTTGCTTTGATCTCCTTCCTCCCATAATTTTTAGCGACATTTAATCAATAAGAAATTAATAATCATTCAACCATGATACCTGTTACTGCTTTATTTATACCTGCTGTTTGCAACACTTTTTCTGTCACAAAGCTATTACTAAAATGTCACAGATTACAATTCTCCTTCCTCCCATTCAATTAGCGACACTTTTTTCTGTCGCTAATTTGTCGCTAATTTGGTTCTCCTTCCTCCCAAGCTATAGTGACACTTTTTTCTGTCGCTAATTTGTCGCTAATTTGGTTCTCCTTCCTCCCATTTATATTAGCGACAATTTTTGCTGTCGCTGGGCTGTTGCTTATTTGTCACAAATTCAGCAGTATTAAGAATGAGTTCAGCAGTATTAACTTGAAACTTAGTACTGTTGGTATTATAAAGAGCAGTACTAAAATTCTTTTGCTAACTCTCGATGACCCATGTAAAATAATATGGACAGCAACATCCACGAGTGAATTCAACATAAATTATACGAGTTGTACCTTTGGCAATATGAATTCACAAAGCTAGGCAGTACAAACTTGAAACCCTTGATACATTGATGAACGTACAGCATGCTGCTCCTTGACATCCAAGTAAATCGAACATCATACATACATTCTGTTTGCACCATGCGACTTCCATTGTTACCTTTACATAAGCGAATCCAAAACCCTTCTTTTCTGCAACCAATTCGTCATATCATAACTTTTTATCAAAAACTTATCTTGACGATCGCTCCGGTCAGATTGTAGATATATATGTGTAGAACCTCCGTTCAAAATTTCGTGACGATCCAACGGTTAACGAATGAGTTATGACCGTTTTACCATGGCTGCCCAGAAAGTAACGAACATAAAAACCTAAACGGATTTTTAGGTTTCTTCTTTATTCTTCGACCATAAAACCTTGAATCCTAGATATCAAGAGCAACCCGCTCTGATACCACATGTAGAAAATCGTTTAGCCCATCTAGGATCGTTTTACAGATAATATTGAACACGCAGCGGAATAATAAGAAAGCAATATTATCAAACAAGGTTTTTCATTCAAACGATTCTTATTTACCCCAACCTATAACATGGGGCTACACCAACTACTATGGTGTACTAACTAACTAACTAACTAATATACAAAGCACACACACTTTGTAATCAGACTCTCATTGGAGAAGTCTGTGTTTTCTATGGATGGATTTTTTATTAATTCTACGACCTAGGATCTCTTTATATACTAGAGATTCCTAGGTTTACAAGAATCCTAATTAACATAGAAGTCCTATCTTTTGCACTTTAGTCCCTCCATACTTTGAAGACTTCTTTAATTGCGACTTGATCCTTCTTGTTTGATTCTTGTTTGATTCTTGTTTCATTCTTGTATTTACTTTGTCTCATCAAATCAATTATACTGGAATGTATAATTCCCAACACATACTAAAGAGGAACTTAGTCGAGTCAGCGTCTGAAGGGAGTGCTTTATCTCCGGAAGTCAGTGAGCAAGATTTTACTTCAACAAATTGGCGCCATCTGTGGGACCTATCTTTTAACTACTAGAGTTTCTGAATGACGGGTCCTACCTCTGAACTGGTCACTCTGATAAACTAAGCAACCAAAAACAATGATAACCCAAACAATTTACTAAGCTTACAAGACCAAATCTTAGATCATGTTTCCTTACTCAAAGCCCTTGATGCGTCATTGTGTGGTGTATATTTTATTGTTTCAAGTTTTAAATTTATATTTTGCCGACTAAAACAAAAACAACACTTTAACGGGCAGTGTACCCGATTAGTAGTAGTTTCGTGGTAAGTAGGATGTCGAACACTTGAAGCCAGGTTAAATCTATCAATTTAATTAATATCTTGGTTATCTAATCTATGTTAATTCTATTCTATTCTAAACCTATGTTAGTCTAAATCCTAATTCTAACAGGAAAAGGGGTTTTCAGCCTTAGAGACTTGCACGATTTGGTTGGTGACTACAATAAATTCAAGGCACTTTAACCCACGCAAGCTAATAAACAAAAGATAAAAGAGCGGTCGAGCCAAATATAAAAAAACTGTATTAACCATTATTAATCCGATTAGAATGTTGGTTTGTTTATTAATTGCATTGATTTCTTCTCTAGAGGCGGCATATCATTCTTAAGACTTAGGCGTTACATCATCCTAAGACCTAGACACATTAATTCTGTCACAATTAAAGAATCCGCATAAAGCATCCTTATTTGCTAATTATAATCTATCTTAGGGATTAAAGCAATGGTGATCTTGTTAAACCCTAGCTCATAGAGACTTTACCCACTTACCGCTTAATGACAATTTATACACTAGTAGTCCACTTGTCCAACTATCCAATGGAATCAGAACATTACTTGTTGAATTATCTAGGTCACCTGCTAGTCAACACGATCAATAAACCATTGGCAATATCCAATTAACTAGTTAAGCCCGAAGCGTATCCTAGACACAGACTTAGAAGGACAATATTTATGATCCTATGATTCTAGATGTATAAATTACTATATGGAGAGCTATCCCAAACTCTAGATCTACTTGGTCCGTGTCACTAGATCCAGTTGAATTATAGGTCGCATACAAAAGTGCATAAACATGTATAAATTGATAAACATACACAAGCATTCAATGATAAATCAAGAAATCAAGATAAACAAATACGAAACATTCAGATCTTCATAATAATGGCTAATACCCGAAGGTATTAGCCTTCAAACGTCATAATAAATACAAGAGTAATTATTTAGCCAAGGTAAACTAACAGAGTTAACGAATGATACCAAAATCTGAACGATTACTAAAGTATATGGGATTACATGATGTCTCCTATGAATTGATAACGTTTCTCGACCTCTTCTACTCTTTTTCTCTTCTAAAAATTAACTTTTATGGTTTAGGTATCAAGAATATGATTTAACACACTTAAAACCCGTTTTTAAGTTTTCTATTTATAAGGTCTGGAAGTCGGTTCGATACGGAGTATCCAAGTATTGGATACGGCGTATTAGGGATTTCTTGGAGTAGGGACCACGCTTGATATCTTCCAGAATATTGACATACTATATCTTGAATACGGAGTATTGAGTCTCTCTGGATACGGTGTATTGAACTTTATTCCTCTGTGGTCTTTAGTGAGTGCAGGCATGGATACGCCGTATCTTCCTTGATGGATACGGCGTATTGGTCTTCAGAATAGTAATCTTCAAAATATCTTCATTTAAGCTCCAGAATGCGCGCCTTTTGCTATCTTTTACCAATTACTCCATAATTACTGCAATTCTCAAATATAAACGATTAAGTAATAATTCTTTGCAATAACTATATAAAATGGGTTAATAACATGGGATAAAAGACCCTATAAAATATACATTATTTGATGTCATCAGCCCTCATCAAGCAGTACAACAAGAGATGTGGAACGTTGATTGAACCATTTTGTCTATCCTTTGGCGACGAAGATAGGAGTGATATAGGGGAGGGTGTTGACAAAGGGGCCGAAGATGCAGAGGACGAAGACCAGCAGAAGCCGTACAAGGAGGTCCTAAAGTCCCCGTTCACCAGGCAAATCATTGAGTTCTCAGCCCCTAAGCACCGTAGGGGTGAGCACAGTCCAAGGACCGGACCGGACCGGACAAGACCGGACCAGACCGAGGACCTAGTTGGTCCAAAATGCCGGACTAAAATGGTACGGTCCGGTTCGGGTCGGTCCGATCCGAGTCGATCTTCGGTCCGGTCTGGTCCTACACGGCATAATCATCAGGTTTTTAGTCGGACCGAGCCGAACCGAACCGAGACCAAAACTAACAAAAACCCCGGACCGAGGACCGAACCAAAATACGTTCGGTCCGGTCCGTATGCTCACCCCTAAAGCACCGTATGCCTACAAATTTGAGGATATATGATTTGGTGCTAAACTACACCTTTTAATATATATAATATATAAGAAAATATAAAATATATAATAAGTATAATTTAAAAACACAATCAATAAAACCGAGAAGTAGTATAGAATGCTCTCGGGTCGTTTATCCCCAACGAGGCTGGACTGGAGAATCGATACAGTCGGAAGATTGGAGTTTGAATGAGAGAGATGATTTGAGAGTGTGGAAAGCTAGGTTAAACAATAACAAACAAAAACGATTAAGAAAAACCTAAAAATTATGAAATTAAGCTGAAAAACGAGAGCAAGCGCAATATATAACGGATAGCAGATATTGGACACACTCGCGAAATTGGCATGTGGGTGTGGGTGTGATTTTTTTGCGGTGCATCTTTGGCTGCATAAGCAGAACATATAACCGCATTCAACTCAAGAGCAATGCATCAATTCATGACTCACCGATTGAGCGATCACAGAACGAAACAACAACTGGCTGTATTTGGGTGTGGTGGATGCGCGCCTGTCTCTGCTAGATTCTTATAGATCAGATGAGTTTAGCGATGGTGCAACTTTCTAAAAGTACAACGAAGAATCTTCGTTAATAAATGATGTTTGCAAGTTGTCTCCAACCTGATGTTTGGATAAGATTACGACGCCAACCCTTTTTAGACAGCAAAAGCATAGGATACCTAATACGGTCTTCTCGACACAATGCATATTTCACACTCTCTATAGAACAGTTCATCTCAGGATCTTCGCGACGATACGGGAAATATGTATACACGTGTGGATGGGTGCTATCTCTGAGATTTAGATCGATCTACAAACTAATCTATTTTTGTCAAGATGTCTCAAATCAGTCAGAATTAGATACTCACTTCTATCACAAGTCATTTCACGATGAATCTTTTGGTACAACTATAGTTATGAGTATGGGCAGCTTGCGATACTCATAGGATGAGAGTAGTATACTAAGGCTAGTGGCAGGGCATTCGTCTTGTCAACCATACCCGTCTCTTTATCATGTAGGATATGAGTCTACTTGTTGAGTGACTGTCTAGTTTCATGTGCGTAATTATACATACTTTCAGGTCTAACAGGAGACTGTCGAGATTACAGTCGAAGCTCCGCACTATATTCGGGGAGTGGTGAGGAGGCCTAGGTTGTGTGATTCAAATTGGATTAGTTGAGATTCACATACAATTAAGTGTGCACATCATAATGTCACGTAGTTTTGTCCTACGCTCATTGACTCCCAGATGTATTTAGCTCGGCTGGGGATATACTGTACGATTATTGCATACATCAATCATTGGAACGTTATTAATTACATTTAATAACTCTTGTACCCCAAATCTGAGCTCAATTAGTGAATTATTCCTTTCTTTAAACAAGATAGTTTGGAAGTCATAGATAAATGCCCTCATCTCCTCGTGTTCTCGTTTTCCTTCGTCAATGAACTTGTTCAACATCCCTTCCATTGTCAGGCTTCTTTCAGGGTAGTTAAAATGATATGGCTGAAGTCTAGATTCAGTTCCTGAAAAGTAAGACATGGTGCACAGTAAAGCTATTCTAGAAAAATAGGATTGTAATAAAAACAATAAATACGCCGTTTTCAATGAGTCAAATACGTCGTATGACAGATCAGACTGGATACGCCGTATCTAAACGGGACAGATACGCCGTATCGATGATGACAGAATACGAAAACAAACAATCAAATACGCAGCAAAATAAACTAGCAAACAATTTAAGACAAATATACAAATATTACAGATTATACAAAAATATACACTAATCCTAAGGATTAGATCTAAGCTAATGTTAAAAACCAAAATATCAAAATAAAAATCAAGATTAATTTTCACTCCCCGGCAACGGCGCCAAAAACTTGATGTGTTGTAGTGTAGTGTTTTGTTTTTAATATGATTCCAAGTTTTAAAATTTAGTATTTGCCACTCAACAAAAACAACACTTTAAACGCATGTACCCGATCGGTAAGTAGTATCCTGTAACTAGAGTGTCGATCACTGAGGCAGTTAAATCTATCAATTTAATTCATATCTAGGTTATCAATCTTAGTTAATTCTATTCTCATCCTATGTTAAACCTAGTCCAGTCTAAATACCTAAATTAATGGAAAAGGGGGGTTTTCAGCCTGAGAGACTAGCACGGTTTGGTTGGTGACTATAATCAATTCAAGAAACTGTTACCCACGCAAGCTAATTAACAAAAGATAAAAGAGCGGTCGAACCTTATATAAGAAAACTGTATTAACCATTATAACCCGATTAGAATGTTGGTTTGAAATTATAGTGCAATGATTTCTTCTCTCGAGGTGGCATATCATTCTTAAGACTTAGGCGTTACATCATCCTAAGACCTAGACACGTTAATTCTGTCACAATTAAAGCATCCGCATAAAGCATCCTTATTTGCTGATTATAATCTATCTTAGGGATTAAAGCAATGGTGATCTTGTTAAACCCTAGCTCATAGAGACTTTACCCACTTACCGCTTAATGGCAATCTATACACTAGTAGTCCACTTGTCCAACTATCCAATGGAATTAGAACGTTATTTGTTGAATTATCTAGGTCACCTGCTAGTCAACACGATCAATAAACCATTGGCAATATCCAATTAACTAGTTAAGCCCGAAGCGTATCCTAGACACAGACTTAGAAGGACAATATTTGTGTAACTATTATTCTAGGTGTATAAATTACTATATGGAGAGCTATCCCGGACTCTAGATCCGCTTGGTCCACTTAGCTAGATCCAGTTGAATGATAGGTCACATACAAAAGCGTGTAAACAAGTATAAATTGATAAACATAAACAAGCATACAACGATAAATCAAGAAATCGATATAAACAAATACCAAACATTCAGATCTTCATAATAATGGCTAATACCCAAAGGTATTAGCCTTCAAACGTCATAATAAATACAAGAGTAATAATTTAGCCAAGGTAAACTAACCGAGTTAACGAATGATACCAAAAACTGAACGATTACTAAAGTATATGGAATTACACGATGTCTCCTATGGAATTGAATACGTTGCTCGACCTCTTCTGCTCTTTTTCTCCTCTAAAAATCAACTTTTGTGGTTTAGGTATCGAGAATATGATTTAGCACACTTAAAACTCATTTTTGAGTTTTCTATTTATAATGTCTGGAAGTCGGTTCAATACGGCGTATCCAATAGGTTGGATACGGCGTATTGGGGATTTCTTGGAGTAGGGACCACGTTTGATATCTTCCAGAATATTATATTGATTCCATATCTTGAATACGGCGTATTGAGTCCTCTGGATACGGCGTATTAATCTTTAATCTCCTGTGGTCTTTGGTGAGTGCAGGCACGGATACGCCGTATCTTCTTGATGGTTACGGCGTATTGGTCTTTAGAATAGTAATCTTCAAAATATCTTCATTTAAGCTCCAGAATGCGCGCCTTTTGCTATGTTTCACCAATTACTTCATAATTACTGCAATTCTCAAATATAAACGATTAAGTAACAATTCTTTGCAATAACTATACAAAATGGGTTAATATCGTGGGATAAACGATGCTATAAAATAGACGTTATTTGATGTCATCATCTACTAAAAGAGAAACGATAAATATGCACATGTAATCCTTACAAAGTCAAGCCTTTGATTCACTACAAAAAGCATCATATGTGGAATCAACTATAGTAATGCGCCCTCGATATTCACTCCGCAAAAAATATCAACAACATTGTATGATTAACAACAACAGCAATATCGAATCCTACCAGAACAATGTATGGGGAATAATATTGTATGATCGATTTGAGTAATTTTATTAGTTGGTACAAAAAAAACATGTTTACGAAGACTCGCTATTAGTCAATTGGAACGTGCCTCCACGAACCAATCTAAGTTAGACACACGATAAACTTTTGCTAGGTCATTTTTCTATGTATCCAATAACATCTTCCCATCTCAAGTTCGTTGTTAGTCACTCAACGCTCTCGAGATAACTTTGATCATATTTCGAAGACTAGCTCCGACGCCAAATATTGCTCACATAGTTCACCCTTTGCTCTTTGTCAAACATAACGTATTATTATCTTATTTTTAGGTAGTATTATTCTTAAAGGTGTTATGTTCATATAAATTCTTCACCTCTCAGGCTGGGTATAGTTTTGATTATAGTCAACTAGTCTTATTTACAATAAGTTTTTGTTTGTGAGGTGATAACAAACAACTATTGTACATGTTTTAGCTTAGTTTGAAGTTGATTTTTGTCATAAGTAAAACTTGTTTTAGTTTCTAATTACTTTGGAGCGGTCAGTTTATTTTATAACAAGTTTTATACGATTATAGGGTAAAGCTTTTCATTTCGGTCTTACTTCATACGTTCAAGAATAAATGTCCACTTTTAAAATGCACATAGTTTTGTAAAAAACCTACTAATAAACTCTCAACTAATCAAATATCATCTACATCAACTAAAGTTTGTTTTAATTTGTTAAAACATAAAATGAACATTTATTTTAAGATATTCCGAAATAATAATTTGAACGCTTGATGCGTTTTAAGATCTTGTTTTAATTTTATAAAAGTCTCGTCTACTTACGATATACAATTACACTAATGGGCAGAGTATCCGGTCATGTGTAGAGCAGGATTGGTAAATCCGATGTCGTTCCCAAGAGCTAATAGACGGTCTATAACTTGAGTTTTAATTGTTACGATTTGGAAATTGTTTAAGTGATTAAGTTGCAAGAAATAAATGACAGAAATGTAAAAGTATTTGCTAATCAAGAGGAGAAATCATGTTAACCTAGTTAATCCTCTACTAATGCTATGATTCCTTTTCTTAAAGCAAAGTATAATGTTCGTTTTATATAGTGTTTCTAATATCGTTGGGTCTGGTTGGTAGTCAAAACCTAACCTATAACTCCTATGATCTCAATCCCGTTGTTCATGGAAACTGGGCATCTAGTTCATAGTCATTAAGTTCCCAACTATCTTATATACTTATCTAATGTTGGGAATCCCACTTCTTGACATTTTAACCCCCATTAGGTGCCAACTAACCAAAGGTTTACCCGTACTTTTTAAGTACTTAATCTAGTGTAGGTGATGATATGGACAACCCCTATAATCAAAATGGATGTCATCTCATCTCTAGTAACTTACTAGACTACCTTTCATATGTTCACACCTACTCACTAGCTAATAACCTTTACACTGGCCTTAATACTACCAAAATATAAGGATCATTCAATAAGCACATAAGATATACATATAAAACTATAATTAAATGAAGAAATAGGAATCAAAACGTTAATAAATTCATAACTAGGCTAACACTTAAAGTGTTTAGCAAATCATGATGTAAATTACAGCAGAAATAACGAATGAAAAAAAGTATGCATTAAACATTATGTTCGATACAATTTAGTTGATGATAACCAGTAATGATGAAGGTTAGATGTGAGTTCTCCATTGAAAAGCTACTGAAGAATGCTGGAAAATGCCTTAGAATGGAACCCTAATCATCCTTGGAGAGTTGTGTGGAGTGGAATGATGCTTGTATTTATAGGCTCGACTATGTTACGGCGTAACCATAAATAAAGGGTTACGTCGTAGCCTCCTTTGTGCTTGTATAAATCCTCCTGATATTGATAAGTTATGGTGTAAGTCTAGGCATAGACTATGCCATAATGTCCTTCTGAGCCTAGGGACTGTTTTAAATTGGCTCATTCAGAAACCTCAAAAATACGTGTTTTGACTACGTTTACGTACACTAGATAATTATATAACATCATACGATGACTCGTGATACCACTGTTGGTGATTTAACATGTAAATCATATAAAATATATTTAATTTCAGCAGAAAAGGTCACCAAACATTAGATATGTATACGTTATATAATTAATCAAATAAACACATTTATTACCTCTTGATGCATGATCGGTTGGAACTAACTGAGCTTAACAAGAGCCAAGAATATCCTGTGTATTCAAACGAAACCCTAGAGCAACCAAAATAGCTTGCCTCTATGATATGTCCACACAACACATCCTCGTGTATCACCGAATGCTAGTCGCCACGTACTATATGATCTTTCCTTACACAACGTCCTTGTCAAGATGAATGATCGAAACCAATAACCACCTAGATGGGCTATAAGTTTCAGCCAAATATCAAAGGAGGAGAGGGGAGGGTTTTTTCTTTGTAAACAAGTTATGGGATATAGATAAATCTTAATCCTATTATATCTTTTGGTAATTTACACTTAACTACCAAAAGGCTTTTCTCCTTTCTTTTCCTTAACATGTGGCTGGCCATAAGACCCAAAAAATAGGCTCTCTATTTGTTTTAGTTCAACTCGATATTAAGTCCAGTACTTAACTACGTTAGCTCATTAATTAATTAATTAATAAGTCAAAACGATTAATTAAATGCCCATTAGCCGTAATGTATGATACATGATTGATATAAATAACGTAACTACTATAATTACATCAAATATATATAAATAATGATTCCTTTTTGTATACGTGTGTGACCCCATAAGCTCATATGTTTCTAGCCGTATAATTATTTAATATGATATGAGCATTTCTCAACAGATAAAAGGGCATGTTAATGGCTTTATAAACCATTGTTATAATATTTCATTAATGTGTTAATGGTTGGTGATGATTGTGGTTTAGGAAACAAGGAAGGTGATTGAAAGTCCCAATTAACACGTCTATATAGAATATAAGAACACTTAAGTAAACATGCAACATAAGAAATAACTTTTCAATCGTGTAATGCTTAATTGATATAAATCAAAGTATTACAAAGTGTTATAGATCACACTTGTTGAATGACAATGTAAAATTACTTTTTGAACAAGTAAACTTGATAGATTATCAAGTTTACAAGCGAACTTATATAGACCCACTGATAGGATCAGCTGACTATCGTGTAAGTTCGACAAAGGAGTAAATGCAACTATAATAACGACAACAATTAAAGTGAATACATTTACTATAACAAACATTCTCTATTTATAGTGATGCGAGGTTGATCCCTTAGTAGGGCTAGTTGGGACGTGTCAAGAATCTAGTGGTGAAATACGTCTGCATTTAATGTACGCCTATTCTTGGAAACATCCCGCCCATACTTTTGTAAATAGTTATGCCAACTGTTCACATCTTTCACCAACTCGTACTAGGTAGACTTTAATTTGAAAGACTCTTTTGTCCCTCCATTTTGCTTTATCGAATTATGCCACCTAAACTAACTTAGAGATAAGAACTAAGTTCAGCTTGTTTATCTCAAAGACTAACAAGATCATCAGGGTATCGCCACCCCTGACTCTTTTCAAACCTTCTGTTAGTCGTTATTATCTGGGTTAGATGGTGTTATTTGTAATGGGCTCAATCCTGAGTTCTAGATCATTTATGTGATACTATTTATGTACCAATACTATTATTGAATGACACATACAATTATTCCCATCTTACATGGTATTAGCCATCGTAGATCCTAAACCTTAAAAACACAAAAATAATTCACACAACCTGTACACCGTTTGCATCCTTCCTGTTTTTGTTTTTCTTTTATATGTCGATCATTGGTACAAGTGATTACCAGTCGCCACATTTGGTTTGTTAAAGATTGTTCGATCATTGGTACAAGTGATTACCAGTCGACATCTTTAGTTTATAGTGTTAGCTTACTGTTGATGCTCATCTTGTGTTTTCGTTGAATTTTTTGGTTCATATTAGTGCATACTGATCACGTTTAAAAGCCCTAATAAACCCTCAAATACCTATTGTTCACGCATTTATTACTATTGGTAAATCTATTGTGCAAACTAATATTGTGACTACCCCACCTATGGCACTTTATGTGACACATTATGCTTGTTATCTACCAGGCCTTACAAGTCTACATCTAGCCTAAGTTGTTTCATATACTCCAGCCCACCAACCAGGTCTAATTGGTTAGCCGGTTTATACCGGTCAGGCGGTTCAGCCGGTTCTAGGTTAGCCAAGTTATCAGCCGGGTCAGCTGGTTCAAGTTCATCAGTCAGGTCAGCCGGCTCATATGGGTCATTCGGGTCAACTTGCGGCTTAGGAAACTATTTTGCAGAATGCTTTTAATGCCATGACACTTCAAGATACTGCTACGGGCAATTGAAAATAGATAGAGGTGCGAGTTCTCACCTTAATGATTCAGTTACTAGTCTTACTAATGTTTTAAATAGGTGTATATATCTATCTGTCTCAGTTGGTGACGGTTATACTATACCCGTCACTAACTCTGGACATACTGTTTTGCCAACACCCCATAGACCCCTTCACCTTAATAATGTTCTTATCACCCTAACATAGTCAAAAATTTAATTTATGTTCGCCAGTTTGTTCGTGATAATAATTGTACCGTTGAATTTGATGTTTTCGGTTTTTCTATTAAAGATTTCATGACCCGTCGGGTGCTTCTTCGATGTGATAGCACTGGAGATCTTTACCCTATCACGAAACCTTTCACTATACCTCATACTTTTCTCACCAGTCAGTATACATGGCACCAATGCCTTGGACATACAGGGAGTAAGGTGTTACGTCGTATACTTTCTAGTAATTCAATTCCGTGTACTAAAGAGAAACCCCTGTTGTTTGCCATGCTTGTCAGCTTGGCAAGTACGTGAGACTTCCGTTTGTTAGTTCTAATACGTTGGTTAGGTCTTGTTTTGACGTTGTTCACTTGGATTTATGGACATCCCCAATTTCTAGTCTTTCTAGTTTTAAATACTATGTTTTGTTCTTGATCATTATTCGCAGTTTGTTTGGGTTTATCCATTAGTTAATAAATTTGATGTTTTCTTAAAATTTATGTTGTTTTGTAACTTTGTTCACACTCAATTTAAGTGTGAGATAAAGTCTTTTTAATGTGATCATGGTGGTGAATTTGCCAATCATGCCTTCCATAAGTTATTTGATGATAATGGGATTTAGTTTCGCTTTTCTAGTCCACGCACCTCACAAAAAAATGAAAAATCTGAAAGGATGATCTGCACCATAAACAACCTTATTTGCACGTTACTATTTCAGGCTTATTTACCTCCTAATTATTGGGTTGAAGCACTTAACTTGGCTATTATCTTATTAAATATTTTACCAAAACGCGCCATTAACAATGAGATATCTTTTACCCGTCTTTTTGGAACCAAACCCGATTGTTTGGAATGATAAAAAGTGTTAATTATTATTATGAATTGGTCTTAGTTTAGTTTATATTTTTATTAGTAGTTTTGATGTAATAAAGTCTATCTTGGTAAAGTTGACCAAGGTTTGACTAAGTGTAGGGAAAATAGAATAGTTTTGTAATAAGTATATATACTCATCTTGGAGGAGTATATATACATGTCTTATCTTTGTAACACTCACTTCTTCTTCCCATTTCTATTTCCCTTTTTTTGAAATGAAAATTTAGAAAATGATGAAAATACTCTCTAGCTCATCTCCTTTATTCTACTAAGCTTTCGTATGATATCTACTTAGAAAACATAGCATTTAACAAGTGGTATCTATCATCGGGAGAGATCTAGTGTGGTTTTCGTGATCAAATTAAGCCTAATTGCAAGAATTTCGATCGATCTATCTTTATAAGGATGAATAGTAGCTTTCGTATGGTTTAGTTTTATGATTTGATGTGTTTTTGATTTTAAAACACAATATATTAGCTTTTGTAACTATCAAATTGTAGAATTAATACCTCGTTTACGGAAATTACATGTTTTTTAGCTCAAATTGATCGAAAAATGGATTTGATAGGTTTCGTAAACAAGAAAATAGGTTTTGGTAACTATTTTTAGGTGGGAAATTACTTTCGTAGGATAATTTTAAGCTTTCATAAGGTAGAAATCTTTTGTAAACTATCATACGTAAGTCATTTTTTAGCTTTCGTAACGATTAATCTAGCTTTCGTAACATAGAAACTTGTTAATTTAAAGGGATAACGTTGAGTTTATCATTTTAAACTATTAAAGATCAAATTCGTAAGTTTTCTTAGGTTTCGTAGCTACGAATTCACGAAAGTAAGAGGTTTTTTGTTATTTTACGAAAGTAGAGTTTCTTTGGGAATTACGAAAATAGGTTTCGTATAATTGAGCTTTCGGTAACCGTTGGGTTTCATATATTGTGAGAGGTTTCGTATTCCTTGTGGTTTTGTATATCAGAGGTTTCGTATCAAAAGCTTGGTTTTGGTTTCGTAAATTCATGATTTCGTATCACAAAAAAGGTTTCGTATCACAGTTTTGATAACAGAAGGTTTCGTAAGCGGTTTTAATAACATAAGGTTTCGTAAGAGGTTTCGTATCACTGTTTTGATAACAGAGGTTTCGTAAGAAGTTTCGTATCACTGTTTTGATAACAGAAGGTTTTGTAAGAGGTTTTGTATCACATCTTTGAGGTTTCGTACACTGTTTTAGAGGTTTCGTAACACAGACAAGCGGTTTCCTAACACAGTTAAGAGGTTTCATAACATCATTTTTTGAGGTTTCGTTACACTGTTCAGAGGTTTCATATCTTATTGTTTGGGTTTCGTAATAAAGTTCAAAGTGTGATTTAAGACAAGGTTGTTATTGCTCGTTAACTTCACGATTACAATACTTCATCTCCAAAACGATCCAAGTTTGCTTTGTGTCATTTAATACAACATGTCTACTTCTAGTAATTCAACCAACTCCAATCAACAAACTCTCGCTGATTCAGGAGCTAATGAAAGACCTCTAATGCTTGAGAAGGGGAGATATATTCCATGGGAAAGTCGATTCAGAAGGTTTTTGGATAATAAGCTTGAAGACGGGGAGAGAATGTGGAATTCGATACAAAATGGCCCTTATCAAAGACCCATGGTTGTTGATCAAACAAATCCTATTGTACCAATACTTAAACCATTGTCCAAAATGACTGAGGGTAACAAGAAGCAATACATTGCTGATGTTAGGGTCATGAATTATCTACTTCAAGCAATACCAAATGATATATACAATTCAATGGATGCATGTAAGAATGCTAAAGAAATGTGGGAACGAATCAAAAGGTTGGTGCATAGATCTGAAATTACTACTCATGTGAGACACTCACGCCTTATGAATGAGTTTGATAAGTTTGCAGTAAAAGGAGGGGAATCTTTAGATTCTGTAAATGAAAGGTTGACAACACTTGTGAACATCATGGATCGCAATAATGTTCGTCCGATACCGGTGGCAATCAATACAAAGTTTCTCAATTGCTTGCAACCAGAATGGAGAAAATATGTTACCATGGTTCGTCATAATCAAACTGGACCTGCAGTCTCTTATGATGTGTTGTATGACCAGTTAGTGCAATTTGAACCATATGTTCTAGCATCAAGGGCAAAGAAAGCTGCCAAGAATCATGATCCTTTAGCTTTTATTGCTCATTCAAATGCTTCTTCATCACATTCTCATGCAAACTCTTCTTATTCTCCACAACCATAATACGTCAGACATCCTCCATCAGTCGTTGATTATGATGATGAATATCAAGGGGAGTTACAAGGCGATTCTCAAGAGGATAAGCTTACAACTGCTATGATGTTACTCGAGCAAGTAATCCCTCAAAAGTTCTCTACACCCACCAACAATCATCTTCGTATTCCCTCTAATACAAGGAATCAAGTTGTGGTTCAGGATGGTGAGTTGACATACAAACCAAGAATGTAGGTTATGGTGGAAATGCTAACAAGAATGCAGGGAGGAACAGAAGGGTTTAATACAGGAAATGCAAGTGATGAAAGCAATCAGATTATTCAGCGTGTTCCACGAACTGAGTCTACTCCAGGCAAAGCAAATGTTCAGTGTTATAATTGCAATGAGAAAGGTCATTATGCTTGTGAATTTCAAAAACCAAAAGTCCGTGATGCAAAGTATTTCAGAGAACAAATATTGTTAGCTATGAAAGATGAAGTTGGAAGCAACCTCAACAATGAAAAGAATGATTTCATGCTTGACACTTCATATGGAGAAGATTTGGAAGAGTTAACTGTAGCAGTCATATTAATGGCTCGACTCCAACCAGCTAATGAGAATGCTGAGACTGTACCATCCTATGATGCAAAGGCTGTTAGCCAGGTACATGCTTCGTCTAAGGTTCATGAACAAGTGAGTCATAGGAAACGTAAAACTATTATTCAAACAACGGATGATGATCAAATTGATTCTAATATTATATTTGATGATCCGTTTGTGGAAAATAATGGTGGCATGTCTGAACATGATTCAACTGCTCATGACGAATATCGTGAAATACAAATGCTAGCATACAATGTTCAACGTGAAGCTAAAAATAAAAAATGTTGAATAATGAGCTTAAAAAGAAAAAAGATTTGCTACAACGGGAACTTGAGACGTTTAAGGATCGGGTCAAAACATTTGAGTCAAACATAATTCCATACTCAACATTTAAAGAAACATGTGATGAATTGAAACGTGAATTAAGGAATGATAAGGACACGATTGACCGACTTGTTAAAGAAAAAGAAAAAGTTCAAAATGATTTTCTCAAAGTTAAAAATGAAAAAAATAATAATTCAACATGAAAATCAGTTAGAAAAGAAGGCTTTTAAAGAACGAGAAGATCGGTATCTTGATGATATCCTTGATATCGAAGAGAAACTAAGTTCTCATGATCGAATTGTTTATAAAATGGGCCAGTCAATTCAAATGATTCACATGCTTGGAAAGAAACCAAATAAAATTTATGATCCTTTTCTTAAAGGTGGGTTGGGTTATACAAATCCTGTGCGTCTCAAGAAAGTTGTTGCATCACAACCGAAAATGTATGATGGTGATTTAATTCATAACAATAAGTTGGTAATTCATACAACTGATTCAGAGGAAACTTTAGCGGATGCAAAATAAAGTCGAAACAAAATGAGGCACAAAATGATTCAAATTGATTATGAAAAGTTTAATGTGCTTTATGAAACATTTGTTCCTCAACAAGAACTTTCTGCTGAACAAACATATTTTTCAATTCCTTCTACTTATGATAATGGTTCTACGTCTAAAGATGTTCCATCGGAATTACCAGGTCCAAAAATACGAACAGAGAGTTGGTTATTAACAATGATTGACACATTGGGAGATACAATTATCGGTTTCTAAACAAGGATTAATAAAACTTTTTTACAAGACACAGAACGAAGATGGTTGTCTGATAGTCAAAATGAATTAATAGAGTTTTATAAAACCGATGTAATTCCGATGTCAAGATCTGTATACAAGACTTTGAGTGAAATCAAAGAGGAACTCATTGAGGAAGTGCAAGAAATGTTAAATATTTTTGTGTCAATGGAACAAAAAGTCAATGACAAATCTCCAACATAAAATATTTTGGAAAATGAAATTGATCGACTTTTGGAAGCATCCTTGACAAGTGAAATCCAAAATTGTATGTTGCTTTCGTTAGAACAACAAAAACATGAGTTGTTAAAAGCTGAACTTGAGAAAAGAGCAAGTGATTCAAGAGATATCCAAGCCAATTTGCTCAAAAGAATCAAAATTCTTGAAAACGATTTTCAAAGATCACAAACTCAAAGTATTGATTTTGAACTCAAATTGCAACATCAAAAAGAGAAAATGGATTGTGATGTCTCTTGGAAAGCAAAGTTGTCTACATTGCATGATGAGAACGTGTTGCTAAAACATCAAGTTGATTCTACTGTTAAAGAACGAGAAAATATTAAACTTGAATTTCAAAAGCTTTTTAACTCAATCAAAGCAACACGGGCTCTGCATCAAAATGAAATTAATGAAATGTTTGAAGATGTCACTCAAAAGACATATGCTTATGCTGATGTTCGTGCTCAAAATCAAGATCTTTTGATGACAATTTATGAGCTTAAGAGTAAGCTTAAAACGATTGACAAAGGAAAGCATGTAAATACTAAGTTTGACAAATCTAAGACCTTAGGACAACTTCTATGTGTAACACCATTCAACAAAAATCTAGCAATTAAGGCTAAGAACATGTCAAACAGTAAGGTTACTTCAGATAGGTTAAAACCAATCACTTCACAGTCTACTCCCATAATTGAGCAATAACAACAACACAATACAAATGTAATCGCAAGAGGAATGTATAAGATTAATCAGGAAGACACAAAAACAAAGGATTCTAAGGCTAACATAAATGTTTCAAATTCCACAGGTGTAGGCAGTTCAAATAGTGTTAGAAGACCCAGGTCTAAGGACAATAAATCAAAGAATAATGTCTTGAAGAACACTAAGAGCTTATCTACATATGTTTTTAAGACAAAAAATAGTGTTTGCTTATATTCTAATAAATGTGAAACAAAACCTTCGAATGTTTGTCAAACCAATGCATGTAGAACAAGTTTTAAGACTATAAATGTTAGATAGTAAACGATGGGTTTGAATATGTTGTGTATTTCTTGTGTCTGTGATGTATTTTTTGCATTCTCATGAAAAATGTTTATGCATGTAATGCTTGAAAAGGAATACTAGTGTCCAATATACCTAAATCACTTCCCCCGTAGCAGCAAAATCTAAGGGTTTAGGAGCTACATCTATAGTTGCAAAATCTAGATTTAGTGTTGCTAAAACCCCAACAACAACAAATAAGATCTCAAGTGTGTCGCCACTATCTTCGAAATCTAGTCAAAGTAGGATACTTAGCTGTTACATGAAAAATAAAATAGCAACAAGAAGAAAATGGCAAAAGTGGTTTGAATATCAACAAGGTTTTAATTGGACACCCAAAGCAAAACTACGAAATCACAATCTAATGTGCATAAGTGTAGAACTAGTGTTAAATCTAAGACTAACACATCGATACCATAACAAGATGGGTAGCCAAACCGTATTGTTTCATGACTGTACGAGATCCAGCTTGTGCTATGATTGTGAAAAGCATATGCTCAACGCAAAATACTGGCAAATCTTCTACTGCTAAGAAATTTCATTGAGAAATTAATGGGAACAATCCACTTTGGAAATGATCATTTTGCTGCAATCACAGGCTATAGAGATTATGTTCAAGGCAATCTCACTATTTATCATGTATATTATGTTGAAGGTCTTGGGCACAATTGGTTTTCGATTGGACAATTCTGTGACGGAGATTTAGAAGTTGCCTTTCGATCAAACACGTGTTATCTTTGGAATTTAAAAGGAGATGATTTACTTACGGGTTCTCGAGATTCAAATCTCAATACTATCTCTATTTCTGAGATGGTGGCTTCTTCTCCAGTGTGCTTAATGTCTAGAGCCACATCAACAAAATCTTGGTTATGGCATCGCCGATTTTTTTTGTCGCATTGAATTTTTGACACAATTAACCAACACACTTCCCAGATCAAGTTGATGGCTTTGAAAAATTTAAGTACCGCAAAAACCATTTATGTTCAGCTTGTGAACATGGTAAAGCAAGACAGCATCACTTCCACCTAAGTTAGTTCCAAGCACAGAATCCAAACTCGAATTACTTCATATGGATTTATGTGGGCCAATGAAAGTCGCAAGTATCAATGGCAAGAAATATATTCTCGTGATCGTTGATGACTATTCTCGGTTCACATGGGTATATTTTCTTTGCGCCAAGGACGAGGCTCCTGATATGATAATCAATTTTATTAATCAAGTTCAACGGAATCTAAAGGATTCAATTCTAACGATTTGAACTGACAATGGAACCGAATTCAAAAACGAGAAACTAAGGGCATTTTATGCAAAGTTAGGCATTGTTCATAAAACTTCCATTGCTCGAACGCCTTAACAAAATGGTGTTGTTGAAAGACGTAATCGAACACTCGTCGAGGCTGCTCGCACAATGCTTATCTTTTCTAAAGCACTAGAATTTATATGGGCCGAAGCCATTACTACTGTTTGCTTTTCTCAGAATTGCTCTATTGTACACACTCGGTATAATAAAACTCCTTATGAGTTGATTCATGGTAGAAAACCTAATGTTCAATACTTTCATGTGTTTGGATCTCTTTGCTATCCAACAAATGATCGTGATGATCTTAGAAAGATGAAACCAAAGGCTGACGTTGGTTTTTTTGTTGGTTATTCTGAGTCAACACGTGGATTTCGTATCTATAACCGCCAAACTAAAAAGATAATGGAAATGATTCATGTCAAGTTTGATGAACTCACGGCTATGGCTTCTGAATGCTACAATTTAGAACCCAGAATGACCATCGCAAATTTAATGAATTAAACATCGAAAGATTTACAATCTGTACCTTTCTACAACAGAATGATAATCGATGGTCTATGTATGAAGAATACTATCCGATGAGCTCACAAGAAGTGTCTGATAATTCCACTGCTAATACTCTTGATAATGACCACACTTCTTCATCATCGTTAATCGTCGTTGATCAAGATGATGCTCCTCAAATAGTATCCTCTTTAGAAGATCAAGTTGTCACTGAACCAAACTCTGCAGTCTTGAATGAAGTTGCCGATGAATTTGTTCAAGAAGACGTTGCAGATTTTGATAGACCTATGTTTCATAATGCACCACAAACTCCTGAATTCGATGTTGCTGAATCTTCTTCAACTTATCAGGATCCATCAAATATGCATCAATTTCACTAACAACATCGCTTAATTGATAGATGGACTAAGAATCATCCACTTGAACAAGTGATTGGTGATCCCTCAAAGCCGGTTATGAAAAGGAAAAGACTTTAAACTGATGCAGAAGTTTGTATGTATGCACTCACAGTGAGTACGATTGAACCGAAAAATATCAAGGAAGCTATGCTTGATCATAGTTGGATTGAATCCATGCAAGATGAGCTTAACCAGTTCAAACGCCTTGATGTTTGGGAACTTGTCGAATGTCCCTGTTGGCATTAATAAAATCAAAGTCAAATGGATTTGGAAAAATAAAACTGATGCTGAAAACATAGTTATTCGGAACAAGTCTCGTTTAGTTGCCAAAGGATATGGTCAAGAAGAGGGAATAGATTTCGAGGAATCATTTGCACCAGTTGCAAGACTTGAAGCTGTCAGAATCTTTGTGGCATATGCGGCTCACAAGAACTTTCCAATTTTCCAGATGGATGTTAAAACAACATTCCTGAACGGTCCACTGAAAGAGGAGGTTTTTGTTCAACAGCCTGATGGTTTTGTAGATCCAGACTTTCCAAATCATGGTTGTTTTTTTTTTTTTTTGATTATTCATCGTTAAAAAAGGCTCAATAATGGCCTCAAACAAGCCCCGAGAGCCTGGTATGACAAGCTTTCCTTGTTTCTAATCGAACACCATTTCACAAAAGGCTATTGTTTGATCTGACACTGTTATTACAACAATAACACGGGATGGCATTTTGTTAGTTCAAATCTATGTCGATGACATAATTTTTAGGTCAACTAAATCAGTTTTTGCAAAAAGATTTTTGAAAACTCATGAAAGGATAATATTGAAATGTCAATGATTGGCCGAAATTAGTCTTTCTTGACTTCAATTCATCAATCACCTGAGGTATCTTTATAATCAATCACAATATACTATGGATATTCTTAAGAAACATGAGATGGAAAAATGTGATACCGTAAGCACGCCAATGGCTACTACTAAACTAGATGCAGATTTACAGGGTACCCTAGTAGACCAAACTAAGTATCATAGTATGATTGGGGGACTTATGTATCTTTCTGCTAGTCGACCAGACATTGCCTTTGCAACATTTGTATATGCGCGTTATCAGGCACGCCCAACTGAAAACCACATCAAAGAGGTCAAAAGGATCTTCGTTCTACCTAGACATCTATTAACATGGGTCTTAGTACTCGAAGGATTCTGATTTGAAGACTAATTACATTGCAGATGCGACCATGCAGGGTGTAATGATGATTGCAAAAGCACATCCGGAGGCATTTAATTTCTGGGAGATAAGTTAGTCAGCTGGTCGTCCAAAAAGCAAGATTGGTTAACATTATTCAATCGTGGAAGCTGAGTATGTATCCTTGTTCTGCTTGTTGTGCTCAAGTCATCTGGATGAGAACGCAACTGCTGGACTATGGATTTCATTACAATAAGATTCCGATCTACTATGACTCAAAAAGTTCAATTGCCATATCTTGCAATCCCTTACAACTCAAGAACAAAAACATTAACATCCGTTATACATTTCATACAAAGATTGGAAAGGAGTACAATTGAGAAAATTCTACGTTGTTTAGACGAATACGCAGCTTGTTATCTATTCACAAAGCCCTTCCAAATGAAAGGTTTGAGATTTCTAGTTCCACAAGAATGGTATGGGGTGATGTATGCACTCCAACCCAATTAGAACGTCTCAACAAAGTTGTCTTCTTGAATGAAAGATCATACAACAAACACATTTGTAAATACTATATTCAAAAAAAAATAAAAAAATTTAAAAGGGAAAATTCAAACACAATTTTTATCTACGTTCAAATCAGTCTTATGATACCAAATTTTTAAAAAGAAAATGGTCCTTTAAATGCATAATAAATGTATCATAGACTGAGGGGAGAAAATCATGAAAAAATGATTTTCACTGCTAAAAAATATGTTTTACAAATCCAATACCATAAAAAACAAAAGATTTCGTCAAAAATCATTTAGTTGTAAAAAAATTTCAAGTGTCTAAAATTGTAAGAATTAACAATGCTCTTGAATGAGTTTCTTAATTTAGATATTATTCAAGGGGGAGTTATGAAATTTTTCTTGAATTTTTTTCAAAATCTTCTCATAACAAAATGTTCAAAACTACAAAATTAACTATCACTCAATAAGTTCTTTAATTAGATATCTTGTTGAGGGGGAGTTATAAATTTTTCAGGATACATAAAACAACAACAAAAATGAAAATGTGAGCTGTAAAAGCAAGAAATTAACTTCATTTCGAACAAACTTTGTAAGAAAGGATATTTCAAAAGTGGATAACTGTTCGAGGGGGAGTTATGAATTTTTTTAGTTAAAACAGAAATTTAATTAGAGAAATTAAATCAAAATGATTATTTTTTGTAAAAGTGGGACTTCAAGGGTGGAGTTATGGAAATCATTTGAATAAACAGATAAACGAAAGTAATTTTTTAAAAATAAAATGTGAAAATGCAAAAAGTAACTTCTTTTTAAAATGATTGATTGTGGTTTACCGAAAGCAACTCAAGGGACAGAAAATGACAAAGTTTGGAAAGTAGCTTTCCCCGTAGGAATTATAAGGTTTACGAAAGAAACTCCAAAGGGACCGAAAAGACAGAGTTGGAAAGTACTTTCGTAGGGTTATAATACTTACTTAAGAAACTTACGGTCTAAATTTGCCAAAACGTAAAAGTTATTTTCATAGATATAAACAAGTCACATAACGTACGTAAACTTTATCACTTATTGTAAAAGTCAAAAAGTTGGGTTTCGTAATTTTTAAGTCAAGATGATTTTCGTATCAAAGAACACATCGATCCCAAAATCGATTATTGGACTTTTAGCTTGAGAAACGTAAGAAGTCGATCCTTTTTGTAATCTTTTGCACTATTAATTGATATATTTAATGATTACATAGGTTTCGGACAGATCTAGGGTTTCATAAAATGAAAAGTTGTTTAGAAAACAAAATTGATTGAGGCAAAATGCTAATATATGATTGATAACATGATTAGAATTGATTGATCACTAGAAATATCACTTTATGGATTGTAATCATTGATTTCGTAACTAAGACAGGTTTCGTAACTTTGAAAATTTGAAAAATAAGCTTAAATGTTGAAATATGATAATTAAGTTGTTGAAATATGATAATTAAGCTGTTGAAATACGCAAGATTATCAAGCTTATCATATTCTTTTTGAAATTCAAAGTATACGAAAGTAACTGTTCACAGGTTTCGGTTTCGTGAACAGTATTGGGCCAACGGGTTTCATAAATGATATTTTAGGCTTAATTATGGGTTTCGTAAGGATTAATGAATTGAAATTTTAGTTTCGAAACAAAGAAAAATGGAATAAATTAATTTTTATCCGAATCTCAAAAAGGGTTTTCAATGTTAAAAAAAGGCATCCTTCGAAATCAAATGATAAATTTTGTTTCCAAATCATATTTTATAATTATAAAATGACAAATCTAGAAGATTGTGACCGGTTACGATCGTTTCCTGAATTTAAACATGATGGGGAGTAAGCAATCTACTGACCATGCCAGATATCGTATATAAGAATTATATTTGGTTTAACAAAAATTTTTTAAGTCAAAAGTGATCTATAAATTTCAAAATATAAAAGGAACCATATGATGGTGAAATGCAAAAAGTGAGCTCCAACTGTCTGTGATCATAACGTTTCTCATGTATCATCAAAAAAGTTCAAGTTTTTGAAAAAGATTGTTTCAAAATCATTCAAAAATGATTTATGACTATCTTTTGAACATAATTGGATAAATGGTCTAAGTCATGTCCGGTTTTTTTCAGCCATTTTCTCATTGAACAGAATGCATGAAGGGTGGTAGATGACAATCCCTTATGTCTCAATATATTGGTTATATAATCAATGTTTTCCAGGAATCTTTGAAAAAAAACTTGCTTTGGAAAAGTTATCTCAAATTCTAAATCAAAAAGTTGTATTTTTGTGTCAGCAAGTGGTACTCTTTCACAAAAGGTTTTAAAGAATACAAAGCTATACTCTTGGATTTCTTAAAAAGTCAAAAGTTGTTAAACAAATCAGAGTATATCTTTATTATTCTTGAAAGAGTATCATTTCAACAAAAACTTTTTGGTGAGGAAAAACAAACAGAAAGAGAGATAAAATCCATACGTGAAAAAGCAAATCAAAGTATGCTCGAAAAAGAAATGCCAGAGCATACAAAATGAGTTTAAAAGAATAAAGCGTATGGCATGTGCCCGAAAAAGCAAGAATAGGCACATGAGAAAGAAAATGATCAGAATATGCTCAAAAAGAAATGCCAGAGCATAAAAAACAGACAGAGTGGAAAGAGACAAAACATGTCAAATATGTGCAAATTTCAAACTATATCTCATCTCACTAATCATTTCATGTCATCATACAGTATTCCACATGGCTCAACACGTGATTCCAGCAGCTCAACTTGTTCCTCAATACAAACCAATTGGGAGATGCAATAATTATACGGTGTTGCAGAGTATTCCTTGCTCTCCTTAATGCTGATAGTTGGGCTGATACTACTTGATCATTGTCTCAATCATGCATTAACTGCAACTGTTGATGTCCTTGCTGTGTACCTACAACAATTTTGGAGGACGGTGAGCAAGGTACCAAATACTGAGGACACGATCAAGTTCATGTTGGATACTCAACAATTCATATACACCGTGGATATGTTTAGAGATACTCTTCATTTACCAGTGGAAACTCCTGAGAATCCATTTGTCGCACCAGCCAACATTCACACTATTGAAGCACTCATGAACATAGTTGGTTATCAAGGTGTTGCTGACAAAGTGAGTGCTTTCTACACAAAGAATCTGGCTCAACCATGGCAAGCTATGTTCAAAGTATTCAACCGCTGCTTAACAACTAGAGCTTCTGGCCATGATCCAACAAAGATCAACATTCTTTAGTTGTTTCATGTTGTACTCAAACAAACACATGTTGATTATGCTGCTCTTCTTTGGTGGGATTTTATGAATAATGTGTTTCAGAAAAAAGGAAGTGATTCAGTATCCTCGTTTCATCAAGCTGATTGTTGTTGATCTGATGAAGAAATTCCCTAACATTCCCAAAAGACTTGAAGAGGACTATCATTCTATCAAGGATGATTTTCCATTGGTTAGTGTGTATACAACGAGGAATGTTTTTGTTCGAGGGATGCTGATTTTGGATGCTATCTTAACTACGAAGATTAGAGAGACAGGTGATTTTATGGAGTATGAGACAGTGTCTATGAAGGTAGCCGTTCCAATGAATCAACCTCAACTGGTTGTTTCTACCCAAGGAATGAATAGGAATACACCTAAAGCTCCTAGGACGCCTACCATTTCTGTTAGTCTTCAAGAGATGAAGAAGAAGAAGCAGACTACTGGAGAATCTAGTTAAAGGAGAATTACTATCAAAAGGAAGAAACAAAGTACACCATCTATTCCACCTCATAGAGATGATCGAGAAAGAGATGTAATAGTTGAAGCAACTCTTCTAAGTTTAACACTTCATAAAACCACTTTGCTTGCTGAGGCTCAAGAAAATATTGCTAAAGTTCAAGAAAAACTAGTATGTGGATGGAAGATTGGATAAACTGGTTGTGGTGATGATGATGACGAATCTTTGCCAAGTTGCATTTGTTGATTCTGTGCTAATGATAATGGTGATGATACTAGATCTAGTTGAGCCCGGGAGTCATAGGAACATTCTAGAACATGTGTATGATGATGTTGCAGCTAAGATACGATGAAGTGATTGATGAGAAAGAAAAAGAAGTTGTTAAGATTATGAAGGAAACAAATGTTGATGATACTAGTGCTAAGAAGAATACTGAAGTTGTGACGGAGAAAGAAGTTGTTGATATGTCGGGTAGTCAGGAGGTTAGGAAAGAGCAGACGCAGACACCAATTCCCTCACCCATTAGATCTCCTAGGAATGATTTATCTTCAGATAAAACAATTTCAGAAGAATTAGCTGATACTGTCACACCAACAACTGCTACATCCTCCAAGACACCTTCAACAACAACACGTCAGAAGAAATCTTTCACTGCTAAAACAAGACGTTTACCAGGAAGTATTGCTGGCATGTGCAGACGAAGAGGATTAATTCGATCTCATATCAAGACCAAATTTATTACTCGAGAGTTCTTTGTGGAAAAGATTAAAGAAGTTATACAACACTGTGACAAGATTGTTCCTGAGCTGACAGTTACAAAGACGAATGAAATGCTGAAAAAGGAGATGCCTCGCTTGGTAAAGCTTGCAGTCAACAAGGACCGAGAAGTCTCTCCTGTTGATATATCTGGTATGGTATCTAAAGAATTTGCTGCTCATGGACCAAAGTTGATTGAAGAACTATTTCGAAAGCACATGCAGAATACAACTCTCAATCTTTATCCCAAAACAAAGTCTTCAACTGCTACCACATCATCTGCTGATCTTCAACAACAACTGTATCTAAGTATGAAGACAAAACCTCAAGATCAAGCAGCTGATCCAGAAATATGGGAAATTTTAAAAGCCAAGTTTGAAAAGCCATAATTTTTGCATATCATGATGATCAATATTACGATGCTGATCCTCTTGAAGGGGGAGAAACATAGCGAAAAAGATATTTTGGAAAAAGAAGAATCTTTTGTGAATGGAAGACCAATTCTACCGATGATGAAGCGTCTGTAATAATCAACCATTAGTGGGAGATTGTTAGAAACGATAAAAAGTGTTAATTATTATTATGAATTGGTCTTAGTTTAGTTTATAGTTTTATTAGTAGTTTTGATGTAATCAAGTCTATCTTGGTAAACAAGGTTTGACTAAGTGTAGGGAAAATAGAATAGTTTAGTAATAAGTATATACACTCATCTTGGAGGAGTATATATACATGTCTTATCTTTGTAACACTCACTTTTCCCCCTATTTCTATTTTCCCCTTTTGAAATGAAAATTTAGAAAATGATGAAAATACTCTCTAGCTCCCCTCCTTTATTCTTATAGCTTTCGTATGATATCTACTTAGCAAACATAGAATCTAACAAAAAGTATGGTGTGAGTGCTCAACTCGTATTCGGATAATAAGATAATCAGTGGGGTCGACAGACTGTGACAAGTTTCGATGTTATTGGTATGTGTTTAAATACACATACCTTTGACCATTAAAAATGGACTTAAATGACCAAAAACGTACCAAAAATACATTATATTTATATGTTTTGCATTTGCATTGTGCAGGTAACGGATATCTAAGAAAAGGAAAAAATACAAAGCCAAAATGACAAAACCGAGCACGAGAACGGGAAGAGCGTGAAGCAAAAGTCAAAATCAAAACCAAAAGTCAAAGTCAACCAAAGTCAACCCCAACAAAGTCAAAGTCAAAGCCGAAGCCAAAAATGAAGAAATACTTAATGGGCCCACATGTACCCATCTAATGGGCCGGGTCAGCCCATTAATGTATCATATGAAGACTTAGAAGCAAAAAAGGCCCAAATCCATTTTATTTTATACGTGGCCCAATTTCAAAGCCCAAAACCATTTGAACACTTAACTGTGTTAAGTCCTGCTGTTAAGTCTGTTAGCACTACAAGGACTATCTATGCAATAAACCAATACACATTGTGGGGCCAATCTTGCCTATTCCCTAAACTTAACCCAGTCAAACCCATTTACCCGCCAAAACCAACCCCACAACTGTTCACCCATCACTTTTACACCTCCTGCAACCCCACGACAAAATAAGATCACACCCCAATTACCCCACTTCACATGGGTCATTGGCCACCTTGGCAATCTTTTGCAATCCCATTGGTTGAAGGTTGAAGATAAGAAACGAATGGCTATGATTCAAGCCTTGGTGCCAAAGCAAGATTAAGGGCCAGGATGAGAGCTTTTGAAGTCCTCATACAACAAACACAACAAGCACATCCCTTACAGCTTATAAAAGGAAAAGACAAAGGAAGAAAAAGACAACGAGGAGTAGTGTAGCTTAGTTTTAATGTTTTTAAGTTTTATGTAATTTAAATTCTGTCATTTACTTTTAAGTCTTGTAAACCTTTACTCTTTTAATGAAAATTTAAGTTTTATGCAAAAATTGTTTTTTAAATTCTCTAAACACTGTTTCGGTAATCCAGGCAAGTCTTCTAGAAAGACTTCCAGGAAATCTCATACGATAGGCACATCCTCAAGTCATTTCTCTTCTGGCTCGTCGTCAGACTTCTTTGTCGTAAGTTGAGCTAGGTAAACTTCGCAACCCTTCTGAATGTACTTCTGGGTTTTGGTGCACGAAATGATGCTTAACTTTGACTTACTTCCACTGTTACATCCATCGCCTTCGATTATCAACACTTCGTCTCCATAGGAAATACAAATGATCTTTTCGTCACAAACGATCACCGCATGGAATTTCACCAACCAATCCATATAAACAATGACGTCGAAACTACCGAGTTCTTACCTTACATCAAATCAATACGATAGGTGTGACCTAGTATCCAACGTGCAACCTCTAAGTATCACATTAGTTTCTAAAATTCTTCCATCAGCTAATTCTATGGCATAACTAGTGTCTAAAGTAGATGGGATGACATTAAGCAAGGCACTAAAGGTAGTCAACACAAAACTCCTATCGGCACCCGAATTAAATAACATGGAAGCATAACGATTATTGAGAAGGAACGTACCCGTGATGATGTTTGAATCAGGGTTAGTTCCTCCTCCTCCTCCAATAGCATAAGCTCTTGCTATAGCTTCATTGTTCCCAGTCTTATTTCTTGTCTTGTTTCCATGGTTCTGGTTCCTTAACTTAAGACACTCATTCCTATAATGTCCTGGTCTTCTACACTCATAGCAAGTATTTCCCATTTGATTTCCAATCGGGGCCCTCTGAGGGGTAGCAGCAACTGCGGTTCTACAGTCTCTAGTCATGTGACCAACCCTCTTGTAGTTACTGCACTTTTGGGACCATCTTAGTGCACAACAGAGTCAACTCTTGGAACCTCTGGTTGTAAGCAGTCAGGTTATTACTCTTCACTGTCAAGTTCCACAACTCTGTCTCCGTTTTCTGGATTTCATTCATAGGACAATAAACCTTAGCCATTAGTTTCATGAGTGCCTTCCACGTCATGGCATAAGCAGCATCAACTACAACTGTCCTTTTGTGTGAATTCCACCAAGTCAATGCACCGTCCATCAAGGTGCATGATGCATACTTCACTTGATATCTTAAAGGGAAGTTACTGATGTGGAACACTGTCTCCATCTTCTCGAACCAACGGGTTAAACCAACAATCCTTTCGTTCCTTTAAAGTTTAGCGGTTGACACTTCACAAAGTCTTGGTAGGTACATTCTCTAGCAACGGGTACAACACCTCCGTTGTTCACATTGGGGTTTCCATTCCCATTCCCGTTACCGTTCCCATTATTAACATCTCCCTTGACATGGTCATCTTGTTGCTCATTCTTAATTTCTGCTTTGGTTTCGGGGTTCCTGGCAGCAACATACGCCTTTAGAGCTTCATCCACGCGCTTGGCAATCAGCTCGTTGATCGCATCTTGGGTCATTCCGGTACGTGTAGCAGTGGGCATAGTTCTACATCACTAGAAATAATAATCACGGTGAGATCTTAGGTACGATGAAATTACCTTATACGTTGGATGGAACAGATTAATCCTTTAATATGAACATCCAAGATTATAAATACACGATGATCGCGCAGGTAATAACATATTACGTAAAAGATAGGGAAAGCGCCATTAGATAATAACATAATAACATAGATAATAAGAAAATAGATTTCATAACATTGAATATAGTCGATTACATCGCGATTTTCTAAGGTAGGATCTACAATCTCTAATACTACTACTACTACTATCAAATGATACTGGTCGATACTCAAAAACTGATGGAACAAATCTAATGACGATAACCTAAGTGCCTCCTAGCACATGCCTCAAGTCTACCAAGTCTTACTCGATCATAGTTTCGGAAAACGGAGTATCTGCTTAACTCTCTCTGGGCAACGCGAACTAAACTACGCTGAAGTTCGGTCAGCTCTCTAAACTCTAGCATCCATCAATGACTCTAAGCCTCGTTGTTATCCTGCTTCAACGCGCTAATCCTCTCTTGTCCAATGGGTAGTGACTCAGTCAACTCCAGAGTAATCCTATGTCCTGAAGTCTCTGCTAACTCTCTATAACACTGAATCCGGTGAACTGGAAAATCTCCACAACTTGATCATGTAATCTCTGTTCCAATTCTCTAATGTCTCATAGGTAATCCTTATACAGCTCCATCAGGTTGTGACATGATCAGGAACATCACTACCCTACTGATCACCGCACATCATAATCAACAACCGGTCTGACCCTCGGGTCAACCTCAACCTCAATCGTGCCTTTCGCACTAGACTCGACCTCCTTTGTGGCAGCAGTATCAACCACATCTCTATCATCCATCCCTCTAGCTCTAATAGCATCAGCATACGCAATATACTCATCAATGTCTGCCTGAACATCTAAGTAAACATTAGGATCTGTGTAAGGATCATAGCTATCCTCAACATCAACTCCTAAACCAACCTCTCTAGGTACATACGGCTCGTAACCGTCCTCTGAACTAACCTTTAAATCCATCAATGAATCAGAATCCCTAATCCTTTTAGGTGGTGGTGAAAGGTCAGCATGTACGGGAGATAAAGCTCCGCGCACGGGTGAAGATATGGGTACTAATAGGGACCTACATCTCTTACGAGATGGCCTCTCAGAAGTAGCAGTCGGCGAATCACAAGGAGAATCTGATATGGCATAACCCGAAGAATGTCTCGAAGAAGAATTAGATGAAGAGTTCGAATGAGAGTCTGATGAAGTCTTTGATGAAGAATCTGACGGAGAATCTCATGATGAGTCATCTGAGGTGAATTGGTTTGATGAAGAGTAGTCTGCTGAATACCTTAATGTCAGTCGGTGAGTAGGTAATGGTCTGAATCTCTTCCTGGTAGTCAACATCTGCAGTACCCCGTTGGACTGGGTACGGTAGGGTCGACCAACATGAATCAGCTGACCGGGCAAAACAAGGATAGCCGGTTGGCGGGGTAATCCAGTTGGTGCAGGTAAAATCTGACGAATAGGGGATGATGGTGGTGATGAGCGTGCTGCTACTCGGCTCCTCCATCGAGCAACAGTGACCTCATACGGGTCATGCGATGGTGGTGAATCATGGATGTCACTGTTAGATGAGTCAGTGCAAATGAATGGCGAAGTGTACTGGATAGTGGGAGAAATAGGTGGTATAGTGGGTACAACGGGTGAAATGGTCGGTGTATCAGTGGGTATCAATGGTGTGTCATCATGAATGATGGGTAAATCAACAGTAGGTGCAGTGGATGGAATGGTAGTAGGGATCGTGCCGAACAAGATGACTCGAGCAGTGGACGTCCCCACGCTCTCCTCTGATGAGTTTGATGAAATTGAGATGACAGAAAAAGCCATGACCTACACAAGAAACAGTTCATATAAATTCCTTTATATCAACCATGCATATGCAGGAAAAAAAACCAGGTAAATATAATATAACGTAATTATATAGAGCGATATGAAACTATCAGTTACATAAAATAATAACATTATAATTATTATTTACGTAAGGAAAGGTGGGATCACGTAAGGGCACAATTAGTTCACGTAAGGATTATATACTTGTTATAGACCAGACCTAGTTAAACTACCTGGTTCTCTATAACCTTGGCTCTTGATACCAATCTGTCCCACCCCCAAACGGGGCCTGGACGGAATA
>BQNB010069263.1:5723-33552 GCA_026074375.1 Tanacetum coccineum | reverse complement strand
CAAAAGCTTAAGCACATGTAACAATCACATGATGGATGTCTAAGGTGTTTATTTACCCTCATGGGTCACCCCGACACCATGCCCAACTTTTACCAATTATTTTACACACTTTTTCAGTGTTGAATAATTTACCCGAAAACACATAATTTTAGTGTCACTTTATTATTTTCTAAACCACACCTACTATCCTTAATAAATTTTACCAAAAATCATAGGTTCAATATCATGAGTTTATTATCTCTATGATTTTTCCACTAATTTATTTCCCCTCTTAAGTGCCCTAAATAAAATCAAACTTTTTACTACTCAGTTTCGGAATTGAACAAACACTAAAAGTTTGGACCTAAAAACCATACTTAGCCTCCAAATCAGAAGCTCTCCTTTGGGGGGTTTTTAATAGACACATAGAACTAAACTCCTGTAGGTCGGCTAATCCTAATTCGAATTTTAAGTGGGGGTTTTACACCTTGTCATCTGACCTAAATCTGACCCGTATTTACTGCTTTGACAACCTTTCTTGTAACCAACATTTGAATGACTTCCCGACCTTAAAAACTTTCGAGGACGGATGTTATAGAAACTAGACTCAATGAGCTTCATCATAGGCACCGAAATCATATCAATTTATGCTTCTAACCTCTAGATATTCACGAAACAACACAACCCTAAATTCTGCTCAAACCTAAATCAAGTTCTAACGCGATCTAAACCCTAACGATTACACCAACTCGCATCTAATTGATTACTAAGAACCCTAATTAGATTATAAAATTTAATTAACATAATATTGTGAAACCCTAGATACACCATAACTCTTGTTACATGAATTAAATCAATGATTAAACTAATTAAGAAAAACTAAACATACCTTAAAGCTTGTTTCCTTCACAAAATCAAAACCCTAGATTTTTTTTCTCCTTCTTTTTCTCTTGGGATCGGCCGAACAAGCAATAGGGGGTTTGGGATTTTATTTCCTTTTTAGGCTTTATTTTTCCTAAAATTCGTATTTACTTTTTTTTATAATCCTAGATAATTCCTAATTAGAGTCCTAGTTTAATTAGGCTTTATTTCCTTTATTTTCTTTTTTTTTCCTAAAATTCGTATTTACTATTCATGTATAAAAAATATATATTTTTTAATTAATTACCTTTAATACTTTAAGTTTTTATAAAAACCTAAGCTAATTTGGTAAACCATTTTGCTTATAAACTACTTTCTAAAAATTACTTTTCATTTCCTAACTCACTTTCTATATATGGAAAGTTTACTACCAACTTCCATATTTCAACCACATTATTCCTTTTCCATATCACACACTTCCTATAAACGCTTAATCCTTAAAACCAAGTATTGACATAGCAATGCATGCACACGTCTTTCATATCCATTATCACCACACGTGAACGAATGGAATACTTAACACCAAACTCAAAATGAGATGCCCATACACCTAAAAATGATATCAAGCACATAATTAACTCACTTATCCCACATAAATTCACATAGCACAACACTTACACACATAAAAATGAACTCTTAGCCATTTTTAAAGGTTTAAACAAACCTGCTTAAATCACGATTGTCACATTATCCCCTCCTTAAGGAAATCTCGTCCCGAGATTTAACTAGCCGATTCAACACCACGATTAACAAATAACTGAGGATACTTAGACTTCATATGGTCTTCGCGCCCCCAAGTGAACTCGGGACCACGCTTTAAATTCTAATGAACTTTAACAAGCAAAATCCTACTACGTTTTAAACTCTTAACTTCATGGTCCATTATCTCTACATGTTCCTCAACAAAACAAAGAGTTTTGTCAACCTTAATCTCGTCTAATAGCACATGCAAACTAGCATCCGCCAAACACTTCTTTAGGTTTGACACATGAAATGTGTCATATACTCCACTCAATTCCTTAGGCAATCTCAACCGATAAGCTACAGGACCGATTCTTTCAAGAATCTCAAATGGCCCTACATATCTCAGTGCTAACTTACCCTTTTTCCCAAAGCGAATTACGCCTTTCCAAGGCGACACTTTTAACATAACCCAATCTCCTACCTCAAGCTCTATCGGTTTGCGCCTATTATCAGCATAGCTCTTTTGATGATCTCTCGCCGCTTGAGCTTTTCTTTTGTCAATACTACCTTATCTGTCGTATCTAGTACTAACTCAGGCCCAGTCAAACTAATCTCTCAAATCTCTGTCCATAAAACAGGCGACCTACATTTCATTCCATACAAAGCTTCAAACAGAGCACACCCAATGCTTGAATGATAACTACAACCAAAATCAATAACACATGCCCTCATTATATCTTCCCAAAGTCTGAATCATACGTTCACTTTGTCCATCCGCTTGAGGATGCTAAGCAGTACTCAAATCCAATCGTGTCTCTAACACTTTATATAGTGTCTGCCAAAACCATGAGGTAAATCATCCATCTCAATCTGAGTTGATCATCACCAGAATTTCATTCCTTGCTATTATCTCATCAATATAAATTTTTGCCAACTTCACATCTTGAAATCTTCTTTTATAGCTAGAAAATAAGCTAACTTGGTCAGACTATCGACCATCACCCAAATCACATCATACTCATTACTTTGATCTTGGAAATTTAGTGATAAAATTAATGGTGGTTCTATGTCATTTTCACTCAAGTATCTCAGGCTATTACAGCAAGCCAAAAGTCTTTGACATTACAGTATTCACCTCTTAAACATGTCCAAAATTTGCTAACATAGATAGCTAATCCGTCTATATTCATGGCCACCAATACATGTCTCCAAGGTTATAATACTTCTTATCCGCTCCCGGATGTACCAAGTACCTTGATGCATGGGGCTCGTCCATTTCACTTCCTACCAATGTAACCTAAATACGATCCATAAAATACAAACTCTCGTTCTCTTGCTTGAACGCCTCACTTTGGGCTGCCAGTATCATTCCTCTTACTCCATACTGAATGGTCATAGCTATCGCTCGAACACGTCTAGGTTTCACTCGTTCCTTCTTACTTAACGCATCAATCACTACATTTGCCTTACCTGGATGGTAGCGAATTTTGTACTCATAATCACTATACAATTTAATCCATAAAGTACTAACCATTATCTGCCCTCTTTTCTATTTGTTGGTCCAGTTTATGCAGCATTTCTGCTGGCGCGTTCTCTACCTTGGACGTCTCACTTGAAGTAGCCAATATCTTATCCTTAACACTTAACTGGATAGTCATGGACATTGCTCTTACTCGTCTTAGTTTCACTCTCCCTTTCTACTCAACGCATCAACCACTACATTCGATTTATCGAAGCGTCACACAAATCATTCTTCAAAGTCTGGAAAGCCTCTTTTCGTTCTGCGCCCCACTCATACTTCTGATTCCTCTCAGTTAGGGAAGTAAGGGGTTTAACAATCTTAGAAAAGTTTGCGATGAAACGTAGGTAAGTAACCTGCCAATCCTAAGAATAATCATATCTCGGATGGTGTCGTAGGTACTTCCTAATTCTTCACCGCCTCACACTAGTAACCTTAGCATACAACTTCTCCTTCATCAGTAATTCCAACACTAACTTCAAATGAACTCCATGCTTCTCTTCTTAACAATCAACACTGGTGCTTCTCACGGAAAATGACTAGGTCATATGAAACACTTGTCTTGCAACTCTCAAAGTTGTTTAGACAATTCTTGCATTTCCAAGGGTGCTAGACGATATGGAGACTTTTCAACTGGCATCGCTCCATGAACCAAATCTATGCGGAATTTAACTTGTCGTCGTGGTGGTCATCGACAAATCTTCTGGGAACACATCAACAAAATCCCTCACAACAGAAATATCACCCACTTTCGGTTCATCTACCTTCGCGTTCATTAAAGCTTTAGCGGCTCCTAAAGTACGTTCCCCTTGAACCCTAAGTTTCCTACTACCTTCCAACGGTATTTCAACCACCTTCTCATGACATACTATCACAAACTTCCTCTTGGACAACCAGTCCATTCCCACAATCACATCAAAGCTTCCACGATTCAACGATATCAACGAACTCCAAGGGTTACAACAATCGAATAGGATAACAAACGAATATCGAGTCAAAGGCTAGAATGCATATAGGAGATTCCACATATGCAAGTAGACGTGGGTCAAATGACATAAGAATCCTTTGAAAAAAAATACGTATATGCACCGAGTGAAAACGCAACGAAAGAAAACCAACAAGCATACCACGACAAATGAACACATAAAAAAATCAATACTAAAGACGGAAATTCTTATACCAATTATCGACTTTACTCGAAAGACCAAATTAAATAATGTTTTTATAAAAATCGATTTAAATTAAGAAAGTCACTTTAAGTATAAAAATCATTTTAAATAATAATGAAATTGTCTTAAATGTAATCTTTGAAAAATTCATTCTGGTTGTCATAAAAATCTAGAGATGGTTACCTAATGGTGTATCGTACCTTACCACTATGAATCACTTTAAACCAGCTTTTTTTAATAAAATAAGATTTATTTAACCACTCAAAAATTTTCATATCCTATTTGTATAGACCATTTAAACATATTCTATTTACAAAGATCATTTTAAACACAGTTTTTCTCAAACACTAACACAATACTTCAAAAGTACTTTTATAATTAGACATCAATTATGAAATATGTTACTCAAACAAAAGACACCATAATACCAAAAGGGTTCGTAAAACATCGTACAGACTCTAACACAATTCTATTGTTTGAAAACGAAAGAAAATACCAGAAACCATATACTCAAAATAAAATCAAACAAACTCGTACAAGAAAACTCATGCAAGACGTTACGTACCCAAAAGAAAACGTAAGGTCTTATCCAAAATAACAATCAACAAAACAAACCTAAAAGCATTGATACTAACACATCGCTAACGGGCTACGAAAACCAAGGGATATACAACCAAGGGAGTAATGATTCACACTAATATGTTAGAAACAATTAGTGCTTAAAAGAAACGTTTGATACTCTTTACAATCTAATAATGCATTCGAAATAAACTAACAAAACGCGCCTATATCCGAAAGAGCAGATTCCGAACAACCAATATACATCGAGACGTCGAATAGGAAAAATCAGGTATCCTTACTAACAAAGTACGATGAAGGGATGCTAAGCTTAGACTTAGGAAATCCGAACAAACAACCGAGCAAACGAGCAACCTCTATAAAAGCAATACTAGGTATCCGCAATTACTAGATAGAAGAGAAACTTACTATCTATACAACTCAATCTTAACATATCCTCCAAATTAGGGTAAGAGAAAAAATTCTCTACCCATACCACAATCATTATCATGATACACATATCATAAAAAACAAAACATTTTTCAACTACCATCTTACACCAAACACAAATAAAATGGCAATCATGGTACAAGTCTATGTGTGTGATGCCTTTATAATTATGTTAGCCACCATAATTATATGTGCCTCCTTTCACACGTGTACTTACTTCCAAGATTACCCATATCAATCATAATTACATATAAGCACTTATACCACATTGCACATCTTAACCACTCCTAACTTAACACATAAATATGCTCCATCAAATAAATACTTACTTATATCAAAATATAGTCGAAAAACAGACATTAAGGAACGAAAGGTATCTAACGACTTTCCCAATATACGAATTATCCAAAGATATAATCAACTAACAACATGTCGAGGTATATATGACGGATATAACTTATGCTGGGCCCTTCGAATTGGGTTTGACTTTGCATCAGCAAGGAATCACCCGACTCCGCGGGTCAGCCTTATTACCCACAACATCCGACATCGATAACTATCCATATCTTCATTCGGTTAATACGAGGCTCCTTATAACGCTTAAGTCAGTTGAAAATGGTTCCACAACTAGACTTCTTACGGGTAAGGGAAAAACATAGCTAAAATACTAAGAAAGTAATATATATCATATCAGATAATGGTAGGCAAAATAACAAAAAATGACAACTTAGCAAAATACGAAATATATAAGCTATGTAAAAATATAGGGGAAGAATAGAAGTTATAGGCATAACACGTAAGCCCTGAATGAATTACATGACAGGACCCTTTGGTTTTAGTCTCGGCTCAACCACCTACTTCTTTATAACATGGCTCTGATACCAATCTGTCACACCCCGCCAAGGCGGAAACACGAGGCGTAACAAGATATCATCACAACACAATGGTGTCAACAATAGAGAAAACCTAATGCATAAATAAGTCTTAATTGTCACCAATGTGTCATGACAATAACTCGAAAACCAAAAGAACGAATCTTGTTTAATGAATATAAGGTTTCTCCCACCCCCCAAATACAGAAAACAATTTTCTCGAACCTAATAAAATCAAATAACATTCAACAAAATCCATGCAACAAACATAAACAAATTCAGGAGCGAACTCCAATGCAATCCTAGCGGTCATTCTAGCCACCTCTCTTAACCTTAGTATTCTCATGAAGCTCACCTAAAATGTTGCTTAAAAATACATCAACACAACGGTTGGTGAGAGTCATAGGTTTAAGACACTCAAAGCAAACCTTTAAATCCAATTACTATGATAAATAAAACATAACATAGCAGGACATACAGCGTACTATCATACAAGCTAACATGCAATCACATCAATCCACATTGAGACGTTCACGCTCAATTCTCACACAAAACATAACAAAACAATGAGACGATAAACTTCTCACTCTTATCAACTCACAGTAATAAGGACGATCCACGCTTCTACCGACAAATCCATAAATGCCTTGAGACGATCACGCTCAAGCACAACAATTTATACCATAAATGCAAGTAGCACATAACATACAATAGTCACGTATAGCCCACGCATCATTTAAATCATATTATCATAGTAACTAAAACATTTCAAAACCTCTTTGCATCATTTTCACCCCAAGAAAACATAAGAAAAAGGGGCTATGAAACTCACCTGATGCTTTGCTTCCTAAAATAATCCAACAAAAGCTTCACAAACACTTCTCGGATAATCTTACACAATTACGCACACAATAAGCTACCATCAATTAGGCATTCAACCCAATATGATGTAACCTCAACTATGATGGACATCTAAACTATCTATCATAGTTCTATTACTTGATTTAACACCCTTTCCAAATTCCTAATATGCCATCTACACTTCAATGCTTCACTTTTATAATTTCTCGGTTTTTGAGCAGGATTTTATACTCACTTACGCGTCCTAAATGTACCACTTAAACACTTCCATAATTCAAACCAAAATTCACCAAGCTACATATATTTCCTATGAACCTCTCATAGCTCTCCCAAAGCCATTACTCTTTTACAAATACCCTTTAGAAATTCATTAATCCAAAGTGTTCAGAATTCGTCCAGAATCTGACCGCCTAAAAGTATGACACCAGATGACCACTTTAGTCCTTTATTAGATACTTAGAAAAAAATTCAGGGGGTCACAAAATTTATAAACTAAATTCTACGTGATTTTGAGCCTTCTAACTAGACGTCTACTGTATTTTTAGAAAAAAATCAAAAACCGAAAACTGAAATTTCGTCACAGTTTACACACTCATTGTGTAAACGACCTTTAACCCACTTCCCGACCATAAAAACTCACGAGACCAACTTTGATGGAAAGTAGACTCTCTGAGGTTATCTCCAGTATGTTGTAAATTGTTTATTGTTAATTTTGATTTGAGTTATGACCCGTTACAAAACTGCCTAATTTTTATTGCAGTGAATTATAAACTAAATTCGGGCGTTCTAAATCCATAAGCATGATCGAATCACGGTAACCATTGAACCAATGATCAAACAATCATCATTAAACTATAAACTCCAGAAAATTTAAAACCCTAATTTATAAATCCTAATTTATTTTCATGATTAAACCTAATCCATCATGCTTAGATTACAAGAATTAAAATAAGAACTAGAATTAAACAAAGAATTAGAAAATACCTTAAAACCTAAAAATTTTCTTCTTTTTTTTTTCTCTGGATCGGTCGAACAATAAGGGATTTAGGGATCCTTTATTTTTTGTATTTATAGGCTCCTAAAATAATCCTAGATAAAACCTAATTAGAATTTGTTTCCTAATACAATTCTTTTTTTTCTTTTTCTTTTCTTTTTTTCCTTTTATTCGGCCGACTAGGCCCTTTGTATATATTTTTTAATTTTTATTTATTTATTAATTATATAATTACTTGTATTTCCTTAAATTTTTATAAAAACCTTAACTAATTTGACTATACCTTTTTGCTTAGACGAAATTCACTAGACTTTTTAAAAAATAACTTTTTAACTTTTCATTTTCAACCTAACTTTCCTAAAATAGAATTTTTACATTTTTCTTAACTTACCACTTAAAATCTAAACCAATATAGTTACTAACACAAAAAATCGTATACGTAATAAATACTTACACTTTAACACGAAACGCTCAAATCTCAATAATCTTTACATTGTCATCAAAGAGTGAACGGATATGAAACTTAAACCAATTTCAACACTATTCCAATCTCATTGAGATGATCACACTCAATGGATTGATTACCAATACCTCACATAACCCACATAAACTCATATAAGCACACAGAAACACGTACATCATATATTGCAACAGATTCACAAGTCAACACTAACGGTTTGACTAACCTGCTCAAATCATGGTTGTCACACCTGCTACAAGTTGTTCTCGTTCATCTGACTTGGCATCAAAATTCTTAAAATTTTCAGATATTCCTCATACTGATGTAGAAATTGTTTCTCCACTAGATGTACATGTCCACCATGAAGTCCTAAGAACTCAGGCACCCACTCTTCTTACAATACTGGTGCTTATTATCAACTTGAATCACACCTGTATACACAAAAATTCCTCAATCATCACAAACCTTCACACCTCCACTAATACTCACAACCTCCCACTCCAGCGCCGACAATTGAAACCATAAATCCTCTATCTACACTTCCTGACTTTGCATCAGTCTTTCGACTCAACGATAGAATAACAGCCCCCCATTGGAAAGAAGTCGCTGAAACTTAAAAAGGACCCTTACACACTCAAGTGACAACTTTAGTTTATGAACATCTAGACACAAGGTTGGGAGAAACCAGAGAAGAATTCATGAACTTCCTTTCAGAGTCTCTCACGACAAGAATCAAAGAGCAAGTAAAAGATCAGCTGTCTTAGATTCTGCCCAAGAAAGTGTCTAACTTCGCTCCACCTGAACAAGTGCAAGAAAAGGATTCTTTAATGAAAACAGTTTCTGATCTCAAAAATGATTTAAAAATGGAAGAAAACAGAAATATTGATAGAGAAATTGCTTTAGAAAAGAAAATTAAGCAACTTGATAATATCATTTTCAAAAGAGGTCAATCTGCGCAAACTGTTCATATGATGACTAAATCCAAAATTTGTTATGATCATTCCACGAAACAAGCAATCGGTTTTGAAAAACCTTTCTATCTGAAGAAAGTTCGGGAGTCAAAGCCAAAACTGTATGACGGGAATGTCATTCTTAAAATGGATACTATTGTGATTCCTGATTCTGATGAGACATTAATGCTTTGTGAAGAGAGTCGTTCAAAAATGCTTTTGAAAGAACAAGATCCAATGGTTGTAAAACATAAAGTGAACACTAAACCCATTAATTATGCTATTCTTAATAACGATTACAACAAACGATTTGTTCGACAATCTGATTTATATAGTGAACATGCCTATTGGAAAGCGACTTCGGTCCCAGCTTTAGACCCATCTCATTCTTCAACAACCATCAAAGTTGAGGTTCCAAAAGAACTTCCAAAAGTAAGTATGGTGTATACTAGCTTGAAAGAGCTCAAACGCTATCTTACTGGCTTTGATCTGGTTGTCAAAGAAAGAACCACTGCCACAGCTATCACTGAGGGCACGTGGGGGTTTGAACATACAAAGGCTTGTTTTCGAGATGAAATCATTCCGTTTATAAAAGAATTAAAAGATATCTTCAATAACTTCAATCAATACTTGGTTGAAGAACTTGCCGATGTCCAAAAAGTCTTTTATCAAATGGAACAGGCTGTCGAACAACATCGCTTGGAGTCCAGAACTTTTGAAGTTAAAATAAATCAAGTTTTGAGTGAAAATGAACGACTCTTGGCACAAGCCATTGATAATGATATTGTAAAAACTGTTGTGAATTTGTCTGTGAATGAAGGTTGTGAAACTGTGAATGAATGTCAAAGGTGTCTCGAACTCAAGACTAAGCTTCTCAATAAAAAGGATTTTGTTGATAAAGAAACTTACGATAAACTTTGTCTTTTGAGGTTAGCTTCTTTTGATTTTAGGTTGCGTTGAATCTGTCGGGTACACTATTTCTATCACATGATGGAAGAGACATCTCGTCATTAGCCAGTATGCATTATTTGAGTCCATAAGGGAAGTGTTAGGAGTATAATTATTTAAATCATTAAGAAGAATTCTTTCTGATTCAATTAGTGTCTTGCCCAACCGGTCAATCACTAAGCTTATTCTTAAAATGAGTAGAAATATTTGATAAAAGAAGTACACATAGGTATGATGATTCCTTTAAATAGTCAGTATCCTGCAGGAAGAAATGTCTACATTTGGGACTTAGTTGACTTAGGTGTTATCATTTCAACTACTTAGAGGGAATACTTGTGACATCCGGGACTTAGTTGACTTTGGTGTTACAAATTAAATCATCACTATCATGTAAGGAGAAATTCGGACATCCGGTACTTAATTGACTTTGGTGTTGCGGTTTCGAGTTATTTGTGTACTTCGGATATCTGGGTTTTATATATCAAGACTGCTTGATGCGGCTTGCAAGAAAGTTCTGAATCTACTCAAGAAAGGATTGCTGGTTTAGGGGGAAGCTAAGACAACATCAAAACCAACCACACAAGCTCAAGATTACATATGTATCTGAATCTGTTCTATCCTCGAAGTTTGATGCAAAGACTTTCATAACTTGGAAAGAAAGTTGAAGCAACGCTGAAGAGTGCTTGGACAGAGAAAGATCAGATTGACAACCTCTTGAAAGAAAGAAGGTTAATGAGGAGCTTGGAAAAGTTTGTTGGTGGGAGATTGTACGAAGGAGACCTACGGCGGCTTCAAAGGACCATATGATTTATCATATGTTGTTCTCATCTTATAAGGTCAATCCTCGTAAATAATTTTATCTTGTGAATATGTTAATAACTAGTGTAGATTTTTTGGTGAAAAATAAGATGTGCTCGAGTACAAATTTTACAAGAATTTCTTAGTAAATTCAAAATCTTTCAAATAATTGTACTCGGCACCATCTTATAAACCCTCAAAAGTTGAGGGGGAGCAATAATATGTTCCATTCTGCTAGAATACATCATTTTGTCCCCGAACGGTTAATCAATTGATATCCAAAATATCAAGGGATTAACATTTTGGATAAGGGGAGAAAATGTGATTAACCTGGACTTAATGTATATTGACAGAAGTAATCAATTAAAATGGACTCGATGCACTCCACACTTAGCATGTACTACGATTACGATGCACATGTTAAGGGGGAGCTTTTAGTGATGATTAAAAACATTCAAAGTGTAAACCTTTTGATATTTATATCAAACACTTTGAATGAATTTTTCAATGATTTTGGTTTGTAATGGTGATGGAATACCCTAAAAGACCGACCATGTACTTAATTTTATGGAGTTATAAGGTGGTTAGGTATAGGTATTCAAATCCCATGATCCAGCCAGAACCGGAGGGATCTACCCAGGGATATCCACTAGTTAGTGTAGAAGTCCTTAGGTATGATTAAAAAGGAGAAAAAGTGAGAATCGGGAATAATGCCGACTGAGATGGAGCTAACACTGGAACAAACCCAACAAGGTGTTAGTTATGAAGTCTCGGTAAGCATTGAAGGGGTTGAAGAATGAAAAAGAAATGTAAGGATAAAGGGTGAAAAGAAAGAAGCCCTCCATACACTTAGGCAGAAACCGGGTCAATACATATGCTGTCAGAAACACTTAGGTGTTGTCTGACATTGAAGACAGTCATGGACCCAGTGACGCTATGCACAAACCCCTCCCAGCCACTCAAAGTCGGAAAGCATACCGACTGACAACATAAAGCATCATGAAAGCTTAAAGTATATGTTTCAAGACTTCCCACTACTCTGATACGTACGTTTTTCTTGAAGTGTGAAGTATTATAGTCAAAGAAGTTCAACAGAAGTTTTCGTAACTATGATACCGATGTCTTTCTGAAGTAACGAAGTGTTAAAGTTAGATATTTTCAAGAAAGATGCAACATAAAGCTTTCCAAATCAAACAAATCAAGAAAGGTATGAGCATGTCTGTCCAGAAGTCAAAGTCCACAAGATGGCCAAAGTTACAAGATGGCAAGTTTACTTGAGGGCGTTTCTAAGAGATTGTGCTTGGTTGATGATCTCAAGATGCTCAAGATCACAATGTCAAATACAAGTTCAAGGAACAAGCTCAATCCAGAAATCAATGATCACTACAACATATTCACAAGAGAAAGTCAAAAGGACAAGCTAAAGACTAAAAGACAAAGCATAGTATGCTAGGCTTAAAGTTTTGTAAAATGGAGTGACCTCCCTTAGGGGGAGATTGTTGGAAACACAAAAAGTGTTTGTCACTTCCAAGTTGTAATAGTCTTAGCTCGTAGTTAGTGTAATGATTAGATTAGTAATCTAATCCGGCTTAAGGCCCGTGGGAAGCCCATGGGCCGGTCATCCATGTAGTATATAAGCCCCCTCCTAGCCTTGAAGAGGGGTTGGTTGATTCATTTTCCATTACACACACTTAATACAATTCATCCATTCCATTCATTCTCTCTCTCTAACATCACAACCCACATCTCTCTCTTGTTCTTGGGTTGATCATAAGATTACATGTTTCTACACAATGGTTGTGTTAGATTTATCTAATATAACTAATCCTTAAACAAGCATAAGGAATTTGATATATTGAATTGTTATCAACATGTACTTTAATAATCATTCAATTATTGGTATCATTCATTTAACTCGATTAGTTTACCTTGGTTGTTTGATTATTTATGTATTATTACAATGGTTATGGGCTAATACCCTTAGGTATTAGCCAATTTAATAAAGATTTAATGTTTGGTTTGTTTAATCCTGATTGCTTATTATCATTGTCTATTTTATATTATGTTTATAATCTCATACTTGTTTAATGTGCTTGAGTATGCGACCATCATTCAACTGGGTTAGTGGTATGGCAAGTGATCTAGATATCTGGATGGCTCTCTATACGGTCTTATTTTTAGACAATAGGATCATTAATATATGTCCTATCTTTACCAATTGCTTAAGGGAATAAGTTATACTAGTAGGTGACCTTTTATAGTGTTCTTCTTTTTTTGGTAAAGACTCAGATAGTGGTCTACCAATATATAAAATGTTGTCAAGCAGTAAGTGGGTAAAGTCCTAATGGGCTAAGGTTTAACAAGATCACCATTGCTTTAATCCTTAAGATAGATTATAATTAAACTAAAATGATGTTTTATGGGGATTCGTTAATTGTGACAGGATTCAACGTGTCTAGGTCTTAGGAAGAAGTACCGCCTAAGCCTTAAGAATGATATGTCACCTCTAGATAAGCACTCATTACATTAAACAAACAAACCAACATTTAATCGAATTTAATATGGCTAATACAGTTTTCTTATATTTGTCTAGACCGCTCTTTTATCTTCTGATTATCTTCTTGCATGATTATTATGTTTTGAATTTATTTAAGTCGCCACAAAACCTGTGCCAGTCTCTTAGGCTGAACCCCCCATCCCTTATTAATAGAACTAGGTTTAGCATAGGTTTAACAATAATTAGAAATAATATAGAACTAATTAGACTAAATAAAATACTGATAAAATATAAGGTTAACTTTCTCACTCTTAGTGTTCGACACCCTACTTACCAATGAAGCTACATCTTTGACCAGGTACACAGCCCGTTAGAGTGTTGTTTTAGGATAAGTCAGCTAAATATAAATTTAAAACTTAATAATCATAAAATACAACCTACACGATGGCACATCACCACACATTTGATGACGATCCTTGAGAAGTTTCATGAAGAGTTTCATGAAGTGGATCATCATGAAAGTGTGGTGTTTTTGTGGATTCTTAACACCTTGAAATATAATTGGAGATTTTCTTGTTCTTGTGTTGACGGGTTACTTGTGGATGGTGCATCTTGGTCAATTAAAGTTGACATAAGTAAACCGGTTGGAACAAAAGGCTTAGAGCAGAAACAAAAGGAACTGGAGAAACAACACTCAAAGGAGGATTGAAGAACTCATCAAACATTGGTTGGAACAAGATATCCAAATCATTTTTTGTTGGTGATACATAAGGTGGTTGAGGAATAGGATTTTGCATGAGTCCTGAACTGAGTGTACCAGGAGTCATTAATTAAGGCGCGGGTCCTGAACTGAACTGTTTAGAAGCCATTGTTGTTAGCTCAACAAAGGTTACATGAACTGTTTCCATGATTAGTCGGGCTCTTTTGTTGTTGATACGAAAAGCCTTCTTTGAAGGAGCATAACCAACGAAAATACCAGTATCGTCTTTTGCCTTTAATATACCCAAATCCTCACTGTCATTAGTTAGATAACATAAGGAACCAAAGACATGGAGATAAGATAAATCTGGTTTTTTGTCGTGCATCAGCTCATATGGAGTTTTGTTGTAACGAAGACGTATAATGGATCTGTTTTGGGTATAACAAGATGTATTGACTGCTTCTGCCTAGAAAAACAATGGAGCTTTTGAAAAAATCAGCATAGTGCAAGCAACTTACACTAAAGTACAGTTCCATCTTTTGACAATGCCGTTCTATTGTGGAGTACGAGCAACGGATGTTTGATGTGATATTTTGACATTTTCATAATATACACAAAAAGTATGATTCACAAATTCAGTTCCATTATCTGTTCGGACATTACGGACAGTTACATTCAAACTAACTTGTATCTGCTTCAAGCATTTTGATGATGACCTTAGTAGCTTCATCCTTTGTTCTCAAAAAATTGACCCACGTAAATCTTGAGTAGTCATCGACGATTACCAGAATATATTTCTTCCTATTTGTACTCTCCAAAGGCATTGGCCCGCACAGATCCATATGCAAAAGATAGAGTTTTTCTTGATTAGTGTCATCAGCTTTGGGTTTATAAGAGGACTTCTTGATTTTCCCTAGAGAACATGCCGAACATAGATGATTTTTCTTGAATTTCAGCTTTGGTAGACCTCGAATAAGACCTTGCTTAGCCAGCTGAATTAAAGTACCGAAATTCAAATGAGACATTCGTCGGTGCCACAACCAGCTTTTAGTCTTAAAGGCTTTAGATAGAAAACATATTGGAGAAGAATTCAACATATCATCCAGTGAAATGGTGTATAAATTTATGTCTCTTGATCCAGAATGTAAATCATCATCGTCTAAATTCTAAACATAACACGTGTGATTTTAGAATGCACTTTGAGATCTGAGTCACAACACTGGCCTACAGAGAACAAATTGTACCCTAGACCTTCAACATAATACACCCGCGAGATTGTAACATTCCCAAGCTGATAGTCACCATAACCCGTAATCTTTACAATCTGATCATTTCTGAATCTGACAGTACCCAAAAATTTGCTAACGAAGTTGATGAGTTGAGAGCGATGCCCGGTTATATGCTTGGAGCAGCCCGAGTCCAGGTACCAGAGTACGATTTGTATTATGGTCTTGAAACTTGAGTATCCAGCTTGGATCTTCATTGTCCTTTCTTATACAGGAACTATTATTGTATGCATGAATTGGGATTAACTTCCTTCAATCCCATGCAACATGTCTTTAAAGGCTTTCTATAGATCCTTTTTGGCTGAAGATTTTTGAATCAACTTCCCCCCAAAAACCAAATCCCTTCGTTAGCAGATTCTAATTTGAAGTAGCTTGAACAATCTTTTTACTTGTCATTGACGATGCACAGCGGTAATTATGATAGAGTCTAAGACCACACCAACGACCAATGCTTCTAGACATTAGGCTTGGTGAATTTCGTGTCGGGGGTGCATGTGAAGAAATCAGCCAACAAATCTTCTCACTTATGCAGAATTACTTGTCATAAACCATTATAAGCAAAGTAGTCTACATTACTTTCCCCCTGGAAGTGAAATGGTAACATCAAAGTTAAGCTAAGTCCCGGATGTTTACCATTTTTCCCCCATGATGGTTTGCAGAACTCTCGGATGCGATCGATCTGTCGTTGTTCGTCCTTTTTTACTCGGAGTAGTTTCATTGTCTTAAGCACAAATCTGATACCCAAATGAAGCGAGGACCCTCTTGTCTTTCAAGAAACCAATGAAGAATCAGAAATCTTTGGGTATAATCAAGGTCTTTGTATATGGAATGGGCGTTGAAGAACCCTTGAGAATTTGGCTTAGATGTGAAGTACGCTTTGTCTTGAAATGCAGTAAGAATTGCCTGATTCATCTCAACCTTGAAACATCTTTTTGCTAAGTTTTTACCAACCTCGAATTTCTGTGGCTTTGTTTTGATCACTTGGGGAAGTAAACCGATATACCAGACTTGGAAAATGATGTAAAAATCCCCAAATTTGTTACTTAGCTTGCACTGTTGTGATTAAGAATGGTGCCAAGATTAATTCTATACGTAATCTATATACCCTACACGCATAAGTTTACGAAAGTACAACAACCTCTTGTAATTATCCACATCGACTCTTTCTCGCGTGTGACACTGAGTACTAGAATCTGTAACTCATTTAGTGATAGTTATCCAGGTCTGCAGAAATAACCCCCCCCCCCCCCAAAACCCCCCCTTGAATGCCTGGTAACTGATAATTGAAGTCTTAATCGTAAGCTGTATAGTTCAAGCAAGTTATCAATCGATAGAAAATAGAAGAAAGTGTCCTCGATGAATGAGAAATAAGTAGACGCCTTCGTGAAATCTAACTTCAATCTCAAATAAGGGATACCAAAGCAACTTCATAATCACTTGTCATCGTAATTCGAATCTCTAGCCGTTTGTCATTTATCGAATCTCTTTAGGATCGTTTTAGTGTTATGTATCATGTTTGTTGTGTTGTTGTTGTTGTGTTCATTGGTCGGTTGTAAACTAGAAACGATTGTTATTTTTGGAATTGTCTGTCAAAACGGTTTAAACATCGTCTTGTCTAAACTTGTCATGATAGTATTTTTGTACCCGGCTTAATAAAAAAAATACTAGCTTAAAACTAATAAATTTCGGATTAAAATCAATTCCAGCCCATCACCAATCCAATATAATCGGCCCATATTGAATTGGTATAACAGCCCACATAAAAATATACTTGGCCTACTACCAACATCTATAACCGGTCAAGGGCCCAAGGAGAATTAGGAATATAAAACTCATACAATCCCTAATCTTTCTCACCTGTACCCTAACCCTACACACTAAACACAATCGCCTCCATCATTTTTCTCCCAATCAAACATAGATCAATCTCTTATTACATCTCTCTCAACCATATCTCACCCCAACATAGTCCACTTTTAGATATCAGTTTAATCCAAAGATAAAGACGCTTTCACCCGTTTGCCTCTAATACCCAAGATTCTCAATACCTTTGCTTCTTTATAATCCTTGAAACAAAGACAGCTTCTAAGATTTATCTAGTTAAGGTCTCGGGTAGGTTCCCCTTTTTTGTGATTTTTTCTTGAGTCTCAAACGAAACAAAGAAATGCTATAACACAATTGTTATAAGTATTACTTTAAATTCGAATATCAAAAAGGGTTGTTGACCTACACAGATCTATGATGATAATTGTTTCATGTTAATGATCTTTTGAAGGTCTTGAGTTGATTGTAACACACGAAACAAAGAAAAACTAAGATCTTTTTTTTGTGTTGAGTCTTGATGTTGTAGTTGGAAGAGATGGAGTGGTGGTATTATATGTGACGAAGGGGTTTTTTTATTGATTCGAGTCTTGATGTAGTAGATGATGGAGTTGATGTTGTGGGATGATGTTTGTGACAGAGAGGTTTAGGATTAGACTTGGGTTTGGATTTATATTGATTGACATGTGACGAGGAAGCTGTTGTGGTGGTTTCTTATGGTTGTTTGTGAAGTTAGTATTGATGTTGTTGTATTTGTCAAAATGGATTTGGTTGAGTCATTCTGTCAGTCGTTATACATTGTTGTTCTTGACCAAGACTCAATGAGTTGACCGGGTCAACTCGGTTATAGCCGAGTTGACTCGGTTTGTGTTGTGGTTTAGCAAAACGCAACCAAGCATCATTACCAAAACGCAAGCTGTCTTGGGGGCAAAACGCAACCAACCCAAGGCAAAACGCAAGATTTAAAAAAATTGGCAGCATAACGTTTATTTTTCTATATAAATGGGTCTTCAATCTTGGCAAAACGCAACGTCAAAACGCAATCAAATCTGTCAAAACGCAATGGTCAAAACGCAGTTGACCAGTCCAAAACGCAGTTGACCAGTCCAAAACGCAGTTGACTTTCTCCTTAAAATTCGGAACTAGTTTTGTCTGTTTCTCTTGCATCAAAACGCAACCAGGAAAATAAAACCCAGTTTTGTTTCTTGTCTTTTAAGCACAAAAAAAAAATGTAAACCAGATATAAGGACCACAAATCAACAACAATTAACACAAATCCATTCATGGACTTGTTAAAAAAATCCACGTTTGACACAGTGTAGCGTGCAAAACAGTGTCATGAACAGTGAACGAACATTGTCATGAATAGTAACCATGAACAGTAACAACAAACAATGATACGACACACCCCTGCAGCTCTGATGCCAATTGTAGATTGTAAATGACATATGAACAAGGGATTAAAAAGAACTGGAGGTAATGGTAAAGTGTAAATAAATGTAATATGCCCTATATTAGTAGAGTTGTATGGTGGTCTTCTGATTTGTGAAATATGAGATGGGAAGAGTGTGTGAGCTTGAGAGAGAAATCACACACACTTACCACCACTACAATGTGAGCTTCACCCCTCCATGGAAGTATGGAGGGGGTATTTATAGTACTAATGACATACAACTATCATACTTAGTCATTATTAGTCCCTATATGTCACACTATAAATGAACTAATGTAATTCCGGATATGTCACTATATTTTAAGGCTAACACCTTGCTTAGCCAACTAATTCAGAGTATCGAATTTTAAATGAAACAACCGTCAGTGCCATATAACCCTGCTTTTAGTCTTGAAGCTTTGTTAGTAAACAAACATTGGAGCAAGACTTCAGCATATCATCTTAAGAGAAATGGTGTAAAATTTGTTATCTCTTGTATCCGAAAGTAAATATAAAAAGAAAAAAAAAAAAAAACAGCACGTCTAAATTCCCGAACTTAACAACGTGTGTTTCCGATGCAACTTTAAGCTTCGAGTCACTGAAAATTGGACCTCATAGAGAACAAATTATGCCTTTGAGACCTCATAACATAAATATCCCTCGTGGATTGTATACATTCCCAAGTGATAGTATCCAATAACCCATAATCTTTGCAATCTGATCGTTTTCGAATTTGATAGTACCCAAAAATTTGCTAACGAAGTTGATGAGCTGAGAGCGTTGCCTGGTCATATGCTTAGAGCAGCCCGAGTCCAGGTACTAGAGTACGATTTGTACGACCTGAAATTAACACAGGAAGAAGATGAAGCAGTAGAAACATTGGATCTTTAGTTTTGCATGGAAATCTTAAAACCTACGGTCTTAGATTGACTACTCAGCCCTACATGTTTTATATCTTTGGGTTTCCTTGATTTATTACAACTTGGTTGTGTTTGCTTAACTGGTGTTGCTGATATAGATTTCCTAGGAGGTACTACATTAGTTGAGATGATCCTAGTTAAAGGGCATGTATTTCCAACTATAGTGAAGGTCCGTCCTATAGGTTTCTAGTTATATCCAACATTAGTGTAAACTTTACCAGTAGGTTTTCATGTTTTCGTCTTTTTGCTCTTAGCAGATATAGATTTTACATACTTAGGTTTGACACGAGCATTCACATCATTTAGATAACCACTAACATAAAGATCATGAATAGCATCAAACATACATTCATGGCAGGTAGCACAAACAAGTTCAGATGTCGCATTCAACACAGAATGCTTAACATTTTCATTACAGATTGTTTTAGAAACACGATTCGTATTATTCAAACTAGACTTAGCAATCCTAAGGTCGGCTTCTACTTTATTTATATTCTTGTTACTACATGAAATTTGTGAGATCCTATCTTTCTTTGTTTTGCTCCTAGGCTTTGATCCGCAAGCTTCAGTAGAACTGCTTACTTCTGTAGAAGGTGACATAGAATTTTTAGTGGTCTGTTTTTCTTATGGTTGTACCTGTTTTTATGGTTTATCTTTTGTTGTGTAATTAGATTCTGTAAACCTAACTTTCCTAGTCTTGTTCATTGGTGTAACAACAACTAACTTATTACTAACAGGTTTTGTACTAGGGCATGTCTCATTAACATAAACAAGCAACTCCTGAATTCGTGTAACAAACTTATAGGCAGAGTCTAGATTACTATCTAAAGGCCTTAGCTCTATAGTGTGTTTGATGATTTCACGAAGTGTATCGCATTTCTTGTAAATGTTAAAGAAATTTTACATATGGTCATCCCTATTGAGCTATATGAGGGGGGGGGTGGGGGGGGAAATAGGTTTTGCAAATCTATTTTATACACTTTGTTTGAAGATAACCACATTCAATTTGCAACAATTTTTGAACACTATCAACACATTCTATCCTCAATATTCCATGTGTTTACCTTCACATCTCTATTCAGTACATTCTTGCTACAACAGACTTGCAAACTCATTATTTATGAAAATTTCCTTAATACAGGAGCATCGTGATTATGAATGGTCATGTTATTTTGAAAACTTTCATTGCTTATGTTTTGCAATTTAATTTACAGAGAAATACATCTGATTTTTCAAGTCGGAAAACATCCGTTTTGAAAGTTCGTTTAAAAACAAAAAAACAACCTTTTCAATCATATCATTCTTTTTAGCAAACTCAGTGATGACATCAAATAACGTCTATTTTATAGCATCATTTATCCCATGTAATTAACCCATTTTGTATAGTTATTGCAAAGAATTGTTACTTAATCATTTGTATTTGAGAATTGCAGTAATTATGGAGTACCTGGTGAAGATTAACTAAAAGTCAACCATTCTGGAGTTTTAAATGACTAATATTTTTGAAGATTACTGTTCTGACAACTATACGCCGGTAATCCATCAAGGAAGATAACTGCGTATTCTGATGTGTGCCTACACTCCCAAAGACCACGAAGGAAACAAGATCCAATACGTTGTATCCTGATAAAGAAATACGCCGTATTCAAGCTATATGGAAATAAAATATTCTGAAGTCTCAAACGTGGTCCTACTCCAAAAAACCCCCCGATAGGGGTTAATCCAATACATTGGATATCGCCATATCGCCATATTCCAGACCTATAAATAGAAAACTCAAAAAAACAGTTTTTAAGAGTGTGCAAATCATATCTCGATACCTAAAACAACAAAAGGTCGAACGTTTAGAGGAGAAAAAAGCAAAAGAGGTTGAGCAACGCGATTAAAATCCAATAGGATACATCATGTAATGTCCTATACTCTTGTAAACTTTTAAATTTTGGTATCATATCGTGAACCTCGGTTTAGTTTTACTTGGTTAAATAATACCTTTTATTAAATATGATGTTTGAAGGCTAAACCTCGGTATTTAGCCATTATTAATGAAAATCTAAATGTTTGGCAATTTTTATCTTGATTTCTTAAAATTATCGTTGATTGCTTATTAATGTTATTAATTTATACTTGTTTACGTGGCTTTTGTAGTGACCAATCATTCAACAGGATCAGTGATAGCGGACCAAGTAAACTAGATTCCGGGATAGCTCTCCATAAGTGATTTATACATCTAGACCAATAGATCACAAATAACCACGCTAATATTTGCCCTTAGATTGTGAGCCTTAGTTTGGACCATAATGTGTAACATTGGCATTCACTCACGAGTTTTCGCGATTAATTGTTAAAGACTTGGTTAATGGACTACTAGTGTATGAATTGCCATTAAGCAGTAAGTAGTTTAAAGTCTCTACGACAATTGATTAACAAGAATACACATTCTTTAATTCGTAAGAAAGATACAAATCAACAAAAAGTATGCATATGCGGATGCGTTTAGATGTGACAGAATTCATAACGTATCTAGGTTTAAGATGAAATATACCGCTTAATCTTAAGAATGATAATTCCACCTAGATAATAAGTATCATTGCACTATATAAACAAACCAGACTGTCTGATAAGAGTTAATAATGGTTAATATACTTTTCTTAAGATTTGGCTAGACCGCTCTTATATTCTGTTAATTTGCCTTGCGTGTGTATTAGTGTCAGAATTAGTTTTTGTCACCAGACAAAACCTGTGCCAGTATCTCAGGTATGAAAACCCCCTTATCTATAGATTTAGGATTAACATAGGTCTTAACATAGATTAGACTAACTTATATTAAAAACAAAGTATAAATTGAAATAGTTTCTTCTCGCTCTTAAGTGATCGAGACCCTACTACATGAAACTCCTATAGACCCCAAGGGAACACTGCCCTTGCAAAGTGTTGATAAGGTAATTCGGTAAAATATAAATTTAAAACATTGAAAGCATAAATACACCTACACGACTACACATCAAGATTTTGGCGCAGTTGCCGAGGTAGATAACATTAATTTTTGTATTTAATTTTGATATTTTGGTTTTTAAAACATTAGATTCAATCTAACCCTTAGGATTAGTGTAATTTAGATGTAGTGAATAATTCTGTATATTGTTTGTATATTTTGCATGTATAAATATGTATGTTTATTTGTTGCGTGTTTAATTTGTTTCAATAATACACTGTTCTGTTCCGATAAACCGATACGCCCTAATCTAACTTCCATTGATAAGGACGGCTTATCCAACTTTCCATCCAATTCTAGACGTATTTGTCAAAAATATTAATACGGCGTATTCCGTTCTTATTGAATATTGCGTATTGACGTGATCTGATGACAGTAACAGATTTAAGGTTTTGATGCATTCAATTTTGTATATCTGTTTTTTCTTCTCCTGAGCCCCATCCTACTGATGGTTTATCTCTGTTTCATGTATGCATGTCAAGAAAAGCTCGACTAAGGAACTACTTACCACCTTTCAAGGATCTGAAATGAGAATTTCGATCATTTAGGAAGCAATTCAAGACACTAAGTCTTGACGAATCGAGATCGACTGATTTCGATCTATTTTTTGACTAAGAAGAATATTCCATAGGAGAAGTTTGTAGGAAATAATAGCGTCAATCTATGGAGACAATACATGACAAACTCAGCTAACTATGTATCCAGAATTGCTAGGCCTAAGATTGAGGACAATGATAGTTTTAAATTAAAAGGCTAATTTCTCAAAGAACTACGTACCAACACTTTTAGCGGTTCGGATCATGAAGATGCAAATGAACATATTGAGAAAGTCTTTAGAGATCGTGGATTTATTCCACTCCCCAAATATTACTATAGACCAAGTGAAGCGTAGAGCTTCCCTGTGTCCTTAACTGGAGCCAGCAATCTTGGCTAAGAAAACAAACCATTGTTGATCATAACATGGGAAGAATACTGAAGATAAATTTTCTAAGCAAATATTGCCCACCTGCTTGTACTGCAATGAAAATGGAGGAGATCAACAACTTTTAGCAAGAACCGGATGAAAAAATCTATCAAGCTTGGGAGCGATTTAAAGAACTCTTGATAAAGTGGACCTCCAACACTATTTAACAAGACATGAGGTAGTCTTTGTTCTAAAATGGCGGATTTGATGTTCCAACTATGGCAAATTCTTGATTCAAGCGGAGCAGTACCATCAAAGACCACTTCTAATTCGAAAGTAGCCATCCAATAAATGGCTGAATACTCCAAAAATGCACAATGGAACAGTATCAAGGAACAGGAAGTACTAAAACTTCTAACGTAATAGCAGCCCATACAAGCACAACTCAACATCTTGGATAGAAATCAAGAAAGTGTAAAGAAACAATATTATGCTGCTCAAGTAGTAAGTAAACAATTGTAAAGTTCCCACTACACAAAGATTGTGCCACTCAAGGAAGAAGGGAAAACCCCGAAGAAGCTTACAACACATACATTGGTTGCACAATTCATTAGGGGATATAGAGCGAACTGCTCTGGGAATTCTATCAAAGGAAACAACGTGAAACCTTCTACCAAAAAAGAAGCAATCTATAGAAGATACATCGAGTCAAGTTATAATGATTAATCGGCAAAAATACATGAGCATAAATCCAATCTGATCAATGAGAAGATCTAAAGCTTTCAACGGGTGCTGCCATAAGAACCAAGGAACATCAATAAAACTTTGGAGATTCAAATCGGGAAAACTATCAAGTGTCCTACCATGAAAGAGGATTTTGGAAGTTTAACTGAGGCTCCACTGAAACTAACTCCTAGAGACTACACCAATGTCAAGTCGATCTCATTATTTGTGAAGCTGATCATACCCATACGCATATATGGGATCCTCCAATACACCGTAACTACTGGACAAAACCAACTCTGATGTAACTAGACAAAACAAAACGACAATATTGTTTCAATTCGTTTGAATGTTACTACTATGAGGAAAAGACCGGATCATATGACTACACATTATCAAAGCTTACTCTTAACTCACATAAACAATAATTTCCATAACCCAGGAAAGGAAAGAACCCAGGGAGTTTCACTTTAAACCTGCTTATTAATAATGTTTTACTTAGATAGATGCCCTATGCCAACTCTAGAGCCTAGCATTAGTGTTATACCTCTCTCGACCTACCTTAACTTAGGATTAGGTGAATTACCTTATACTAAGTTGACAGTTGAATTAGCAGATAAGACTGTGAAATATCCAAAAGGAATTGTTGAAAACGTACTAGTAGGGATTGGTAAATTTATTTTCCCCATAGATTTTATAATTCTTGATATGCCCAAGGATATCAAAGTGTCCTTAATCCTTGGAAGACCATTTTTGTCTACCACCCATGATAAGATTAACGTTTTCAAAAGGAAGATTACTTTGAGAGTTTGGGGAAGAGAAAATAATTTTCAAAAGTGTGAAACCTGCTAGTAGTTTTATTAAGAGGATTACATGCTAACATAAGATAAAGAATGGAACTTGGATTTAGAGCTAGGCTAATGGGAGAGACTTTGGTGTTGAATAATCATTAGAAGACCCTTTCTTTTGGGATTACATAGAAGTAATGACTTATGTACCATTAGAGCTTAGGAGAGATCAAGTTGATGATTTAATACCCACCATTGAGGAAGGTGAGGTAATTGAGGAATTTAGAGCTAGGAATGATGCTAGAATGGGGGGGAAAAGAGGATGCAAATCTAATTTATACACTTTTGAAGTAACCACATTTGAATTTTGCACATTTTGAACACTTTCAACCATATTCTTTCCTTTAATATTCGTAATGTGTTCCTTCAACTTCTCTAATGAGACATTCCTTGCTTTCAACTGGCTTGCAACTCATTTATTATGAAAAATTCCTTAAATTCAGGAGCATCGTGATTCTGAGATGGTCTGTTATTTTGAAAACTTTTTTTGCTTTGTTGCAATTTAATTTCAAGAGAAATACACTGATTTTCAAGTCGTAAACATCATTTCGAAAGTTCATTGTAAACAACCTTTTCAATCATATCATTCTTTTTAGCAAACTCAGTGATGACATCAAATAACGTCTATTTTATAGCATCATTTATCCCATGTAATTAACCCATTTTGTATAGTTATTGCAAAGAATTGTTACTTAATCATTTGTATTTGAGAATTGCAGTAATTATGGAGTACTTGGTGAAGATTAACTAAAAGGCACGCATTATGGAGCTTAAATGAAGATATTTTGAAGGTTACTGTTCTGACAACCAATACGCCGTATCCATCAAGGAAGATACGGCGTATCTGTGCCTACACTCACCAAAGACCACGAAGGAAACAAGATCCAATATGCCGTGTCCAGAAGAAAGAAATACGCCGTATTCAAGCTATATGGAAATAAAATATTCTGGAAGATATCAAACGTGGTCTCTACTCCAAGAAAGCCCTGATACGGTGTATCCAAGACTTTGGATATGCCGTATCGGCCATATTCCAGACCCTATTAATAAAAAACTCAAAAATGAGTTTTAAGTGTGCTAAATCATATTCTCGATACCTAAACAACACAAGTCTATTTTCAGTGGAGAAAAAGAGCAGAAGAGGTTGAGTGATACGGACCAACCTCTTCTAGTGATACGGACCAAGTAATCTAGATGTTGGGATAGCTCTCCAAATAGTGATTTATACATCTAGACCAATAGGATCACAAATAACAACCTATATTTGACCTTATATTTTGAGCTTAGTTGGACCATAAGGTGACCTTGGCATCAACGAGTTTGTTCTCGATTAATTGGTAAAGACTTGGTTAGTATACTACTAGTGTATGAATTGCCATTAAGCAGTAAGTGGGTAAAGTCTCTATGAGCTAGTGTTTAACAAGATCACCATTGCTTTAATTCGTAAGATAGATTATAATCAGCAAATAAGGATGCTTTATGCGGATGCATTTAATTGTGACAGAATTCTACGTATCTAGGTTTAAGGATGAAGTACCGCCTTAATCTTAAGAATGATATGCCGCCTCGAGATAAGTAGTCATTGCACTATATAAACAAATCAACATTCTGATTAGATTAATAATGGTTAATACAATTTTCTTATATTTGGCCAGACCGCTCTATTATCTTCTGTTAATTTGCTTGCGTGTGTTTTAGTGTCTTGAATTGGTTTTTGTCACCACAAAACCTGTGCCAGTATCTCGGATGAAAACCCCCTTATCCATTAGATTTAGGATTAACATAGGTTTAGCATAGATTAGACTAACTTAGATTAGAAAAACCAAAGTATTAATTGAAAGTGTTTCTCGCTCTTAGTGATCGAGACCCTACTTACCACGAAACACCCATCGATCGGGTACACTGCCCCTTAAAATTGTTATTTTAGGTAAAGTCGGCAAAATATAAATTTAAAACTTGAAAGCATAAATTACACCTACACGACAACACCATCAAGTTTTTGGCGCCGTTGCCGGGGAGTGAAAATTAATCTTGATTTTTATTTGATATTTTGGTTTTTAACATTAGATTAGATCTAACCCTTAGGATTAGTGTAATTTAGATTAGCGTATAATTCTGTATATTCTGTATATTTGCTTGTATATTTGTGTGTTTAATTGTTTGCGTGTTTAATTTGTTTTCATAATACATTGTTCTGGTCGATAAACCGATACGGCGTATCCAACTTTCTATCTAATTCAGCGTATTTGTTTAAAAATATTAATACGACGTATTCAGTTCTATTGAATATGGCGTATTGACTATCTGATACAGTAACAGATTTGGTTTTTTGCATTCAATTTCTGTATATCTGTGTTTTCTTTCTCTTGAGCCCATCCTACTGATTGTTTATCTCTTGTTTCAGGTAGTGAATGACAAGAAGCTTGAGTAAGGAACTATTTACACCTTTTAAGGATCCGAAACAAGAATTTCGATCATCTAGGAAGCACTTCAAGACACTGAGTCTTGACGAATCGAGATCGCCTGATTTTGATCTATTTTTT